>JBBPBX010003241.1:8033-22762 GCA_038048925.1 Garcialebias charrua | reverse complement strand
TTTGTCTTGTGGAAACTACTATATATTATTTCAACCCAGAAAGAGTTCAAATGATTGCAGGATAACAGTGCAGTGGTCTGTTCATTTTTATACAGCTGCATGTTTGATGACATTTTACTCACCTGTTATTTCTTCAGGGGGGTTGAAGGAAGAATCTCCTTGCATGTTGCAGGTTGAAACTTCAACACAGGCAGTGGACTGAGGTGCAGCGAGGCCTAGTAGAACTAGCTAGCTGCTAGCTTATCAACTGTCCAGTAGCATGTTGTTCAGCTGTGGGAGGTTGTTCTCTGTTTTGTCTGTTTCCCATATCCAAGATGTAATGTAGGAACGTAATCCACGGAGTTTGGCCATGCCAGATAAAAAATGCTGATTACACACTTTGCTGTTTTGTGTCGGGGTGAAGTCCTGCCGGCGAAGGCTTGAAGCCATAACTTCCTTCTTTTAGTCGCTTTACTCAACTTTCCTAGAGGGACTTGGTAAAACGAACGTCTCACCTTCTTCTTTTACTCGTTTACGTTGCCTCGAACAATTCTAAACACAATAAAAGTAATCTTTCCCCACTGCGACCGTTGGCAGTAATGAAAACACTCCGAGTCGTTAGCCCTAGTTTCCGGTTAATTCTCGAAAAATGCGAGTGCGCATGCGCGATGACGTCAACTGGTAAAAGGTCTATTCCACATCCTCACCAGCGGGAAAAAAAAATACTTCCACACCGCCGATATTTTGAATTTTCCTCTCCACCGTGAGATCAGGTAGGCGCGCGTAATGTCATCATGTTGTGCTGCCGCTGCAGGCATCCTTGTCACTGGGTTGTCATACAAAACTGAAAGTTATGCACCATAACTCATGTTCCCTGAAGGAAGGGAACAAGGTGCAACATACTTGCTATGGGAATTGCGCCCCGCGCGATTACCTGAAGGAATACAATCACGCCTTTTACGGCAGGGGGCGTCACCCCGCGTCAGAGGTACCGCCTTTCAGGTACTTAAGCGACTGACGCCCCTCCATCTTTCTCAGAAATTGCACTTCACCGAGCTTCCAGCATTGAAAAGGGCCAGCTATGTTGCACCTTGTTCCCTTCCTTCAGGGAACATGAGTTATGGTTCGGTCTCTCGGTGCAACATACTTGCTATGGGAACGTAATTCATTCACGCCCTTGAAATGCTCAGCAAAATGCATGTGAGAACCTCCATCCTAAGGGACGGGCATCTCTTAGCTGCTTACTACAAGGAATGCAGAGAGCAGATGCCAAGAGGAAGAAAGGTCAAATGTGAGAGACATTCGCATGATGTCTCACATGACCTATTAATATATATAACACTAACTAGGAACAGCCCAAGCGTGCTCCAGTAGTTTGATTACTCATCGACTCCTGATCCCCTTTTTGGGCAGGAGGAGCGATGTTTTCCTCCTTTGATATCGTTTTCACGGCTCGACTGACAAGTGGAGCCCATCCTGATGTAGGAGATCAGACAAGGAAAGGGGAAACCTTTCCATTCTACATCTCCCAGGCAGAAAAAATAAACATCAAGGGAAAACCCTTCTGAATTTTAATTGCTGCTTATGTCGGGACAAAGCAACCAAAGCCCTAGGCTTTCAGCCAGTACCTTTCAGAGGCCAGGCTGAGAGTTACCACAACTCTGGACGTGGGTGTAGAAGTTGTCCACGTGCCTGAGTCATTAGGTCCCTATGAGGAGGCAATTGCCATGGTGTCCCTGACAACATTGAGCTCAACTCTGGGAACCACGGTTTCTGTGGCCATCTGGGAGCTATGAGGATCAAGGAGAGGGCTCCCCGCCTTACCCATTCCAATGTCGCCCCGATCAGAGGGACAGGTGGGAAAGCATATTAGAGCCTCCCTGCTGGCCAATCATGTACCAGAGCAACTATTCCCAACGGAGCATCTATTCCCAACGGAGCATCTGTCTCCTTCAGGGAGAAATAGAGGTCACAGTGTGAGCTAGCTCTGCAGGCGAACAAGTCCACAGAGGCTCTGCCGAAACGTGACCATACCTGTTCCACGATCCGTGGGTTCAGGCTCCATTCCGACGTCAACAGAGACCCTCTTGGAGCACACCACATGAGCATCCTCCGTGTCAGATCAAGGAGGGCCCGGGATCTCGTCCCTCCATCTCTGTTGATGAAAGACACCGTGGTCTTCTTATATTTTACCAGGATATGATATCCGGCAACCAGACCTTTACTGAAGAAGTATTTCAATAACCGGAATACGGCCAGTAACTCAAGGAAGTTGATATGTAATTTGGCTTCCTGCTCGTTCCAAAGGCCGCGGGCGTTCTGGTTCCTGCAGATCGTTCCCCATCCTGTTTTTGAGGCGTCCGTCGTGATGACTACATGGGACGACACCCTCCCCAGTGAGACCCCCTCCGTGAAGACGGACGGATCTCTCCAAGGTCCCAGGGCCTTTAGACACTCTGGGTCTATTTTAACCTTTTCCGCTTGTTTGGGCAGAGCGGGTTGTATTTGTTGGTTAAACCATACCTGTATGGCCCGCATTTTCAATAATGCACGTGGCACACAAGGAATGGCTGCCGCCAAGAGGCCCAGCAGGCGTTGGCAGGTTTTTACAGGGACCCGTTGGTCCAGTTTAAATCTTCCCAGGCAATGGTGAATGGAGGAGACTCTTTCCTTCGAGAGCCATGCTCTGTATTGGACAGTGTCAATCTGTACACCCAGAAATACGGTAACCCGTGACGGAGTCAGATTGCTCTTTTGTAGGTTTATGACAAAACCGAGAGACTCCAGGTGTGAGATCACCTCAAGGGAGTGTGACAGCGCCAGCTTTCTGCTTCCAGCCAGAATTAACAGGTCGTCCAGGTAATTCAAGACCCTGAGTCCTTGGTTCCTAAGAGGGGTCAGGGCTGCATCCAGACATTTAGTGAATGTACGCGGAGCAGTCTTTAAACCGAATGGTAAGGCTTTGAATTCATAAGCGTTACCTTCAAATGCAAAACGGAGGAACATTCTGTGTCTCCTCCACACACCTATATGGAAATAGGCATCTTTCAGATCCATTGTACATGCGTAGTTTCCTGGTCTCACAGACTGGAGAACTTGCCGCAAGGTAAGCATCCTGAACTCGAAGGTTTTAATTATTTTATTGAGAGTCCTGAGATCCAGAATCGGTCTCAAGGAACGGTCCTTTTTGGGCACCAGGAAGTACTTGCTGTAGTGACCGGAGCGTAGTTTAGGTCCTGAGACCAAACAAATCACTCCCTTTTTCAGCATGGTTGAAACTTCCTCCCTCAACACGTGCGCGTGTGCAGGGTTGATCTTAGAATGCAACACCCCTGAGAAACGGGGCGGTCTCTTTGAGAACTGCAACTTGAGCCCATGACGTATTGTTGTCATGACCCAATCATTTGGTAGGCACGCCCCCAATGTCTGTGCATGCGCGCTAAGCCTGGATAGCATGTGGTGCTCCTCGTGTTTTAGGTCGGAGGGGGTGACCTTTGACCCCTCTCGCGTTTTTTCGAGCAGGTTGCTCGGCCCAACAGAAGATATCGCAAGATCAGGCCGTCTCCGACGGATCTTGCTGTGGTTCATAGTTCGACCGTGAGGTCTGGGTTTTATAAAAATGGGACTCGAGTCAAGAACCAGGGCAGACTGTGCATTGGTACTTTTATTTTTGTACATGTTTGAAACAGTGTCTGTTTTGTTTACACATATAGTAGGCGAGTCGTGTTTAGTGCGCGCACACATGTCACCAGCTCCTCGTGGTTGTCTACGAGCAGAGACTGGGATTAGAGAGTTAGGTTCCCGTACCTTGTAGGCGGACGAACCTGTAAATTTATCTGTTCGTCCTGGTTCATCAGGTCCGGAACTGGTTTTCATAGGAGGAGGCCGAAGCAGCACTCGGACGGTACTGTGAAGCCTCGCAGTCCCCAGCGGGTCTCTTTCGTGGGAGACCACGCGTGTTTTCCGTTGGTGGGGCGAACTTCTTCCTAGGCAAACCCTCACGGAGGGCATCCGCTTGTTTGCGTGCTAGTTCCAGTTTTGTCTGGACACGTTCCAGAGCTCTCCCGAAGAGTCCTGTCGGCTCGATCGGGTGCTGTAAGAAGGTGGATCTCTGGTTTTTTGGGAGGTCCGACAGTGTTAGCCAAAGATGGCGCTGGGCAACAACTATTTTTGCCATTGCTTTGCCTTGGGAAATAGCTACTGCCCCCATCATGTTGAGCACGAGGTCAGAGGCACGGCGAGCTTCCTCGATGGCTTCGGTCTCATCCTTTGTTACCTGGATATCCTATAGTTTTTTCCGCCAGGTAGGTCTGTACCATGCTCGACATATTCATTGCGCGAGCTGCGAGGCCTTGGGCCTTGTAGCACTTCTCGAGTTGTTTCTCCGAAGCGCGACAGGCCTTGTTGGGTAGCGTTGGTCTCATCCCCACGGCTGTGGGGGCCAGGTGAGCCGCCAGAGACTCTTCAATCGGGGGTGCGCTGGCAAGGCCCAGAGCTTCAATTCCCATGACATCCAAGAGTCGGGACAATGGCAGCATGATGGGAGCCCTCGCCCAGGAGCGCTTGAGTTCCATCAGAAAGTCCGGGAAAATTGGCATTTTCTGCGATGTTGTCTGTTGCTTCACGTAGAAGTAGATTCCTCCCAGCCTCGTAGCCCGTTGGCGAGGCGTGGCGTCCGGCCACGTGACCTGCAGGGCATCCGCGGCCCTATGGCACAGGTCGAACAGGGCATGTATCGACAAGTCCGGTTCCGGAAGGTTCTACGCCAGGTTCTGGGAGAAATGAACAATTTCTCTCTTGTCACCGTACTGGGCGTCTACGTCGGACCCTTCTGGCGTTGAGTTTTCGACAGGAAGAGAAGAGTCCGACGCGTTGTTATCCCCGACCCAGCCACTGAGGAAACCCCGACCAGGTCCACGTTTTCAGGCTCCGGTTCTGGAGCAGGCAGGTTAGTGCGACGTGCGACCTTCCTCGCCGCGGTTCTCGCCATGGACTTGGCCAGCGTGTTCGCGTGGCGCTTCCTCACTGTGGTCGTTATTAAGGGTGTAACGGTCCGCTAAAATCACATTTCGGTTCGGTTCAACTACAAGGAGAGCTCGGTTCGGTTTATTTTCGGGTTTTTTCGGTACAAATTAAAAAAAAAAAAATTTTTACAAAATAAAGACTTACAAAATTTTTATTTTGAAAATGTGCCAAAAATATGTTTGTATTGTATTGTAGTAATAAATAAAAGTGACCCATTTGGATGACCAACAACACCACCAGCCTGATCAAGAAAGGTCATCAAAGACTCTACTTCCTCAGACGACTGAGACGTGCTGGTCTGAGCAGCCCAGTTCTCACCTCGTTCTACAGGTGTGCAGTGGAGAGCGTCCTGTGCTCCAGCATCAACGTGTGGCATGGAGGCTGCACAGTTGCAGAGAGGAAAGCTCTACAGAGAGTGGTGAAGGCTGCACAGAGGTCTGTCGGAGTCAGTCTCCCCACCATCACAGACATTTACACCTCCAGATGCAGGAAAAGAGCCACCTGCATCATGAAAGACCTCACTCACCCAGCACACTCACTCTTTGCCCCACTCCCCTCAGGACGGAGGTTGAGGAGCATCAAATGTAGAACCACTAGACTGAGGAACAGCTTCTACCCTGAGGCTGTTAGACTCATGAATGAATAAATAAAAATAAAATAAAAATAAACACTGCAAAATATCACATCATGCTGATGCTGATCTGTTTTCTTGTTGCTGTGTTCATCTTCAGACCAAAAAACATGCTTGTTAGGCTGATTGGTGACTCTAAATTGACCCTAGGTGTGAGTGTGAGAGTGGATGGTTGTTTGGTGTGAGTGAGACAGGTCCCTCTTGTAAATGAGTCCCCGTGACTCAACGAGGCTAGCCTGTATAAATAAAGGTTGAATGAATGAATGAATCTGTGACCATCTGCTCATACAGACTCATGTTCGTGCTGCTGTTTATAATGATGTTTTTCCACTATATTAGGGCTTAGTGTATTACTAGTTGATGTTTTTCTTAGTTAATTCTAGATGTTATTACTGTTTTTCTCTTGCATTTGTTGTTGGATGTAACTGGGACCCCGTGTACATAATCTCGTTTTCATCACATGTACCACATGCGGTGCAAATGACAATAAAGACTCTCTGACTCTGACTCTGATTTTAAATAAACAGCACTCTACAATAAATAAACTATACTAACAATAATAAAAATCTTAATAAATACAATAACAGTCAGAACAATAAGCAGCAACAGACTGTTTACAATCTAACTAATCAAGTTTTTGTTCAGTAGCAGCAGTGTGGCTGTATTTGTCCTCATTACTGTACTCACAACTTCTTCTTGGTGGGACAGGTGGGACTGTGGGAACAGTTCAGAGTTCAGTTCAGTCATCACTTAGCTGCAGGTGGATTTACCTCTGTCACAGACTGGAAATAAAAAACAAAAGAGATTTAAAAAAAACAAGTTAATAAGATTATGATTTAAAAAAAAAAGATTATTTAGATAATAATAAAACAATACCTCTTGAACAATTGAATCTCTCACTCTTCATCATCATGGCAGGCAGGGCTTTAATCTGGTCCAGGGCTTGTTGTTGACAACATCAGTTAGTTTTTTCATAAAGAGCTGAACTTTTTGAAGTGTTGACGTGATGAATGTCTCATAGCGACGCTCAGCAACTTTAAAGCCTGCACATATAACAACGTTCAGACTTAGATTCGAGATTTAAAAACTCATAGCTTGTGTTATTGCTCTGGACCGCTGTGATTACCTGATGAAGGAGTTTTAATACAGCTGCTGTTCACGTTCGGATGAAGTTTTAATACAGCTCTTCATTCACGTTCGGATGAAGTAGTTTTAATACAGCTCTTCATTCACGTTCGGATGAAGTAGTTTTATACAGCTCTTCATTCACGTTCGGATGAAGTAGTTTTAATACAGCTCTTCATTCACGTTCGGATGAAGTAGTTTTATACAGCTCTTCATTCACGTTCGGATGAAGTAGTTTTATACAGCTCTTCATTCACGTTCGGATGAAGTTTTAATACAGCTCTTCATTCACGTTCGGATGAAGTAGTTTTAATACAGCTCTTCATTCACGTTCGGATGAAGTAGTTTTATACAGCTCTTCATTCACGTTCAGATGACAGTTTCCAGCGCGTTCACGTGACGTGTTGCTGCTGCGTCACGCACTCAGCTGCTGCAGAGTCTTCATGAAGCAAAGTCCACACAAGCTGCGCGTGCGCTCATCTTTTGAAGAAAGCTATAACGTTCAAAAACAGGAGACCGCACGAGATGCTAACGGCTAAATGCTGCGCGTGCCACGCGAAAATAGGTCCGTGCTGAAACGCGCCCAGGAAATTTTGTTCCGCGGTGCATATATTCCCCTGTTAAGAACGTTTAATGAGTGAAAAAATAACCGAAACGGTACGCAGGTGGACCGAACCGAACGTGGTGGACCGAAACGGTTCGGTAAACCCATTACAACCGTTACATGCCTAGTCGTTATTCGACGACAGTGGGGGCAGGAGTCGGGAGATTCCAGCGCCTTCCTCACGTGCAGGATCCCAAGGCAGACAAGACAGGCCTCGTGGGTGTCCGTCGCCGAAAGGGAGTAGCCGCAACCGCTGGGGCATGGGCGCGAGCGAGGACTCGTCGTCCTGGTTTTCTTCTTCCTTGTCCTCCGCTTTCCCTTCTCGGGAGCCATGTCCGGAGACGAGAAGAGTAGATAGTTCTTTTTTCCTTTTCTTTTCTTTGTTCGAAGCCATCTTCTCCGTCGTCTAGCTATCGCTAGTAGGCTGCTAGTGGATTAGCAGATGGTTGTGACGCAGTTAGCGTCGTCGAGCGAAGCTGTGGAAGAGAAGAAACTTTGTGGTAAGTAGAAAAATGCTGGACTAGCTTTCGCCAGCCCAACAGTACGCAGGAAAATTGTCTCTGTACGCTCAGTGTAGGGAGCAAGCTCACCTCAATCAAGCGACGCGACAACAGAGAGGTCCCGCGATGTTCAGGTGTTTCAGCGAGGTGAAGGGCAAAAAAGAGAAAGATGGAGGGGCGTCAGTCGCTTAAGTACCTGAAAGGTGGTACCTCTGACGCGGGGTGACGCCCCCTGCCGTAAAAGGCATGATTGTATTCCTTCAGGTAATCGCGCGGTGGCACAATTCCCATAGCAAGTATGTTGCACCGAGAGACCGAACTGAAAGGGAACAGTATTTTTTATACTGGTCAGTTATTTTGATGGAATGGCCGATGTCCGAAATTGAACTTTAACACTAATATCAACTGATACCATGCAGATAATATTGTGCATCCCAAAATACAGGTAGTCCCCGACTTACGACGGAGTTCCGTTCCTACGCGGCGTCGTAACTCGAATTTTGACGTAAGTCGGAACGCATTGAACGCGGCGTCGTAAACCCAGATTTTCGACGTAAGACGGAAAATGCATTACTTCGCTGCGCCGCACACCCGTTCTTCGACGTGAAACAAAACAAGCGTACATACTGTGCCATAAACATGTACAGAACTTTATTTACAAGCGGTTAGCTAACACAGTACCTTACACATTCATCTAAAAACACATATAAAGTACTGTACAACAGTACTGTACTGCATAGTACGTTTAATAATTTAAAAAACTGTAAAAAACAGTGGTGTACAGTACAGGTACTATTAAAAAGAAATGAAATAAAAAATAGAAAAGAAAATGTCCTTACTTTTATTGAAGGTGCGTTACAGAGGAGGTAGACAGGCTTATTGGGAGTTGCAGAACCAAAACACTGTTACACTTACACTTTCTGTGTCCAGAAAGGCAGCTCAGGTGGAGGTTCAGAAAGGCAGCTCAGGTGGAGGTGCTGGTGATGCTGTTGCAGTTGTGTAAGGAGGTGCAGGTGTGTCCAGAAAGGCAGCTCAGCTGGAGGGTGCTGGTGATGCTGTTGCAGTTGTGTAAGGAGGGGCAGGTGTGTCCAGAAAGGCAGCTCAGGTGGAGGTCCAGTAAGGCAGCTCAGGTGGAGGTGCTGGTGATACTGTTGCTGATGTGTAAGGAGGGGCAGGTGTGTCCAGAAAGGCAGCTCAGGTGGAGGTCCAGAAAGGCAGCTATGCTGTTGCTGTTGTGTAAGGAGGGGCAGGTGTGTACAGAAAGGCAACTCAGCTGGAGGGTGCTGGTGATGTTCTTGCAGGTGACTGAGGAGGGGAGAAGGTGTGTCAGGAGAGGCAGATGATGAGGCTGGTGCTGTTGAGGGAAAAGAGACAGGTGGGTGAACAGAGGCAGCTGATGTACAAAAATAAATACAAAAAGACTAACATTTCCTTACCTTTATGGAGGGTGAGTTGCAGAGGAGTGAGACAGGTTTATTGGCAGGGTGATGCTGCTGATGCTGCTGCAGGTGAGTGAGGAGGGGAGAAGGTGTGTCAGGAGAGGCAGATGATGAGGCTGTTGAGGGAAGAGAGACAGGTGGGTGAACAGAGGCAGCTGATGTATAACATTTAAAAATAAAAATAAAAAAAGACTAACATTTCCTTACCTTTATGGAGGATGAGTTGCAGGGGAGGGAGGCATGCTCATTGAGGAGAGGGTGATGTTGCAGGAGAGGCAGGTGCAACAGAGGTCGAGGGTTGAGGTTCTGTTGCTGTTGTTGTTGATGATGAAGGAGATCCAGGAGGCGCTGGTGAGCCAGCAGAGGCAGCAGCAACAGCTGAGGTAGACTGTACAGCATCTGTTGCAGGCCTCTGTACCGTCTTAAAATATTGCTGCATGCTGCTCTGGACTGACTCCTGCTTCTTCTCCTCCAAGATCTCCTTGTAGAAAGCCATGCAATCCATCATCCCTCTGGCAACCCTGGAATACCTCTCAATGTTGGCATCCTCGACCTCAAAGCATGCCAACCCTTCCTGAATCAGGTGCAAACCTTTTGCCAAGCCCTGCCTGGTGAATTTCTTCGGCTCAGGGCTTGGTGTTTATTCCTCCTCCATCATCTGCTTCTCCAGCTCCATAAGGTCCTCGGCAGACAACTCCTCCATGAGATGCTAGCAGCTCTGTGACATCATCCTCCTCGAGCTCCAAGTTCAGTGACCTGCTTATCTCCACCACGTCCTGGATGACACTGATCACTGACTCTTGGGACACTGAGGAAGCCTGAACAAACGGGGGACACAGTTTTCTCCACACACCGTTCATGCTGCTCGGCTTCACCCGATCCCAGGAATGACCAATGTTCTTGACAGCATCAAGGATGCTGTATTTCCTCCAGAAGTCCTTGAGCGTGAGGTCTTTATTTTTTTCTGTTGCCTCCAAAGCATCACTAATGACCCTTTGGAGGTAGTAGGCCTTGAAGGTTGATAAGACGGATGTGCGTAATCAATTACGTTGTTTTGTGCCCCGGTGCAATGTCAATGTCAATAAAGATATATTCTATTCTTCTATTCTATATTCTATATGACCCCCTGGTCCATGGGCTGTAGGAGGGCAGTGGTGTTTGGTAGTAGATAAACAATCTTCACATCAGGGTGAAGGTCGTCCAGATTAGCAGGGTGACCCGGTGCGTTGTCCACCAGCAGCAGCACCTTAAATGAGATGTCTTTGGATGTGCAGAACCGCTGGACACCTGGCACAAAATGGTTGGTGAACCAGTCCTTGAACACAGCTAGTTTCACCCATGCCTTTCTGTTTGCCCTCCAGATGACTGGCAGCTGACTCTTTGAAATCCCCTTGAACGCCCATGGATTCTCAGACTGATACACCAGCATGGGTTTAAGTTTGCATTCACCAGTAGCATTGTCCCAAAAAAGCAACGTAAGCCTCTCTTTGCCCACTTTACGGCCTGGTGTTGTCCTCTCCTCCTTTGCGATGTACATGCGGTTGGGCAAACGCTTCTAGAACAAGCCTGTCTCATCCACATTGAAAACCTACTGGGCTGTGTACCCCCTCTCCCTAATTATCTCGGCAAACACCTCAGGAAATTCACATGCTACGTCTATATCTCTGCTGGCTGCCTCCCCTTGAATTTTTATGTTGTGGAAGTTAGCGTGTCCCTTAAATCGCTTAAACCACTCACGGCTGGCCGAAAATTCTTACCCCTCGCTCCCTTCCCCACTTTCTCTTTTTAACGTCTCGAACAGTCTTCTGGCTTTTTCCTGATTCACCATCTGACTAACAGGAATACGACGTTGATTCTGGTCCTCCAACCACAAAATCAACAGTCGCTCCATCTCCACAATAAGCCCGTTACGCTTCTTAGTTATCACTGTGGCTTTCATTGGGGCTGAGCCTTTAACATTCTCAAGGATACAAGCTTTATCCTTGATAATAGTTGCCACTGTCAAACAACTCTGTTCAAGTTGGCGTCCAATATCTGTCAGCGTTTCGCCCTTATCTGACCTTTTAATAATAGTCCAACTTTACCTCCATCGTAATGGCCTTCCGTTTCTTTGACGTACCATCATCCGAAGTCTCGTCCTTTCTTTTTGGTGCCACTGCCACACACAGAGTTGTTCTGTTGTAAAAAAAAATATGCTAGTTCTCTCATTGTACTCGGTCTCCACGCTCTACAATGACCCCCCGGCTGTGAAGCATTAAATACAGTAGAATCAGTATCACTCCGCCTTTGTCCTTGGGGGGACAGAACCCACCTGTAATCCTCCGCCCTGTAATTTTCCATTGTCGGACCGCTAAGGTAAACTTTCCCCCCATCCCTCCCGTCAATTTCCGCTGTCCTACCTGATCTAAAAAAGCTAAGTCTGGTCCTCTGGACATTCAAAAAACAAAACAAAGCAAAAAAAATGGTAGAAACGTTTCATCTTTCATCCGAAAGACTTCCTCGGTCTGAGTTGTTGTATTCAGCTCAGTTGATGATGATGAAGGAGATCCAGGAGGCGCTGGTGAGTCAGCAGAGGCAGCAGCAGCAGCTGAGGTAGACTGTACAGCATCTGTTGCAGGCCTCTGTACCGTCTTAAAATACTGCTGCATGCTGCTCTGGACTGACTCCTGCTTCTTCTCCTCCATGATCTCCTTGTAGCAAGCCATGCAATCCATCATCCCTCTGGCAACCCTGGAGTACCTCTCAATGTTGGCATCCTCGTCCTCTAAGCATGCCAACCCTTCCTGAATCAAGCGTAAACCTTTTGCCAAGCCTTGCCTGAATTTCTTCGGCTCAGGGCTTGGTGTTTATTCCTCCTCCTCCATCATCTGCTTCTCCGGCTCCATAAGGTCCTCAGCAGACAACTCCTCCATGAGATGCTAGCAGCTCTGTGACATTATCCTCCTCGAGCTCCAAGTTCAGTGAGTTGCTCATATCCACCACGTCTTGGATGACACTGATCACTGACTCCTGGGACACTGAGGAAGCTTGAACAAACGGGGGACACAGTTTTCTCCACACACCGTTCATGTTGCTCAGTTTCACCCGATCCCAGGAATGACCAATGTTCTTGACAGCATCAAGGATGCTGTATTTCCTCTAGAAGTCCTTGAGCGTGAGGTCTTTATTTTTTTCTGTTGTCTCCAAAGCATCACTAATGACCCTTTGGAGGTAGTAGGCCTTGAAGGTTGATATGACCCCCTGGTCCATGGGCTGTAGGAGGGCAGTGGTATTTGGTAGTAGATAAACAATCTTCACATCAGGGTGAAGGTCGTCCAGATTAGCAGGGTGACCCGGTGCGTTGTCCACCAGCAACAGCACCTTAAATGGGATGTCTTTGGACGTGCAGAACCGCTGGACACCTGGCACAAAATGGTTGGTGAACCAATCCTCGAACACAGGGGTGTAACGGTACACTAAAATCACATTTCGGTTCGGTTCAATTACAAGGAGGGCTCGGTTCGGGGTTTTTTTCTGTACCAAATTTTTTTTTTTTTTTAATAAAGACTTACAAAACATTTATTTTGAAAATATGCCAAGTAAACAATATGTTTGTATAAAAATAAATAAAAGTGACCCATTTGGATGATATTTAAAATAAACGGCATTCTTTACAATAAATAAATTATACTAACAATAATAAAAATCTTAATAAATACAATAACAGTCAGAACCAGAACAATAAGCAGCAACAGACTGTTTACAGTCTAACTAATCAAGTTTTAAGGTTTTGTCCAAAAAGACCAACTTGTCCACATTTTCTGTCAAAAGCACAGATCTAGTTCCAGTCGATATCTCCAGTGGTGGATAAAATCATCTCAATAACAACAGTATCAGCAGTGTGGCTGTATTTGTCCTCATTACTTACAACAACCTCTTCTTGGACCTGCTTCCCCAGGTGGGACAGGCCCCTGGAAGAGGACCAGACTTAGCTTTTTTAGGTTTTTATACCTGGATTATTGAGCATGCATCAGAGTGTCCCTGGAAAAGTTCAGAGTTCAGTCACACATTTCTACTGGAGGTGGTGGATTTCCCTGAAACTGCCAACTGTCCCAGACTAGAAATAAAACACAAAGAGGTAAAAAAAAAAAAAAGAGTTAATAAGATTATAACTTTAAATTTAAAAAAGTTAGATAATAATATTAATAAAACAACAATACCTCTTCTTGAACGGTTGTTATGAGGTGGTTAAATTGCTCGGCCATCATCATCAGTGCAGGGCTTTAATCAGCTCCAGGGCTTGCTGACATCAGTTTTAGTTTTTTCATAAAGTGATGAACTTTTTTACTTTCGGTTCTAGAGCGGAGCTTCAAAACAGTCTGAAGTGTTGACATGATGGATGTCTTTTTTTTCATTCATTCATTCATTCATTCATTCAACCTTTATTTATACAGGCTAGCCTCGTTGAGCCACGGGGACTCATTTTTCATTCAACCTTTATTTAGTCAGGTAAATCTTTTGAACCTCATGGGCTCATTTACGAAAGCGACCTGCTAAAACTAAAGAACAATGAACAGCAGTGGTAGAATTTCCTTAAACAATAAACAAACAAACAATAAACAATAGAAAACAAAAGAGAGAAAAAAACAAAAGAAATTTTTTTTTTTTTTAACAAAGTATCAAAAAACTAGCAAAACATTATAAGGTAGACGTATAAAATCAAAGACAGGAACAAATCTGCATTGGTTTTTGCCAGGATTCCAACAGATTCTGAAAACCATTTAGAGAAGTCAAGGTCGAGAGCTTCAGATCTTTTTGTAAGATATTCCATGAAGCAGGAGCAGAGTAGGAGAAGGCCCTTTTTCCAAGTTCAGTCCTCACTGACGGAACACTGCAGGTAATCATGTCCTGAGAGCGCACACTGTAGCTGCACTCACGTAAAGACATGTAGGAGGAGATGTATGAGGGCAGCAGACCAAGAAGTGATTTAAAGATGAAAATGTACCAGTGGAAGAGTCTGCGTGAGGTTAATGATGTCCAGTTAACCAGTGAATACAGGGTGCAGTGGTGGGTACGATAATCACAACCAGTTATGAATCTTAGTGCACCATGATAGACAACATCCAACATCCGCAGGGTGCTTGTAGGAGCATTCATGTAGAGAATGTCACCGTAATCAATGGAGGGAAGGAAAGTCACAGATACAAGGCGTTTCCTAACATTCAGTGATAGACATGATCTGTTTCTGAAAAAGAAACCCAGTTTAACTTTCAGTTTCTTCACTAGGTTTTCCACGTGGAGTTTAAAAGAGAGATGTGAATCGATCAGGATACCCAGATATTTATAGGAATCAACAAACTCAATAGGGACACCATTTGAAGATAAAATCAGAGGAGGATCTGCTGGAACCGCCTTCCTATTTGAAAAAAAACATCCCTTTGTTTTAT
>JBBPBX010003240.1:62327-83935 GCA_038048925.1 Garcialebias charrua | reverse complement strand
TTTTTTTTTTTTTTTTTTTTTACAAATGAATACATGTACAGTACTGTACGGTCACCAAGTACTTAGCATATCCTAACACAGTTTTTAAAGATGAAGGAGTAAGTTGAATTGTCTCCCTTTCACATAAATATTATTTTCACACAGAGTGGGAGGAGGAGTATTTTTTTGTTTATTCTAATTCAAAGTCTATTTGCCTCATCTGTAATTCGAGTATCACCTGGCGTGGATGGAGAGTTCTGGAGTCTGCTCTCAGAAGAAAAGTATCCTTACATCCGAAGATGTCTCTCAGTGTCAGAAGTGCCACTAAGGTAGAGACACATTTATTTTATACAGCTTGCACCAGATGACACCATCCTGCTGCACAGAGCAGCTGCCTAGTTTTGATATTTAGGTTTTATTGAGGTTTGAAATAGTTGTTGGAGATTTGTAAATCTGCACCTTTGTAAGTCACTTTTTGTAAATAGTTAGTGTAAATGAGGGAGTTTTATATTGTTCAGTTCATTGTTTATTCGTTTCTTTAAAAAATATGGTGTGCTTTTCAAATATTGCGTCATTTTACTTTGATAAAATACTTTAATTAAATAAAACTAGCAACACATTACGTTCTGTTTTATTTACTTTAAAGAAGTGAGGAGTAGGGAGATGAAAAATTTTGTTTTTTGATACTGAGACTGGACGAGTAGCTCTCGGCAAACTGCCGACTTCAAAAGTAACTCTTGGTTCAAAAAAGGTTGGGCACCCCTGATTTAGGCACTCCTGCAATCGTCACACTTTTTCCTGTTAAAAACTGACTCCGGCCCCCCACCAGCGAAGGGAAAAGTTATGTGGCCCTCACAGGAAAAAGTTTGGGGACCACTGATCTAAAGGACATTCTTGCACCATATTCATCCACCCGGTCTCTACGATCACAGAACAGTAATCTACTTCACATTCCACGAACCAAATTAAGGACCATGGGAGACGGGCACGTGGGCAATGACAGTGAGACCTGGAGGAGTGTGGTTGGGAGGAACGGCCCCCCTGATCTGAACCCGAGTGGTGTTCTGTTGTTGGACTTCTGTGCTTGTCATGGATTGTCCATAACGAACACCATGTTCAGGCATAAGGGTGTCCATATGTGCTCTTGGCACCAGGACACCCTAGGTCGTAGCTCGATGATCGACTTTGTTGTCGTCTCATCTGATCTGCGGCCGCATGTCTTGGACACTCGGGTGAAGAGAGGGGCGGAGCTGTCAACTGACCACTACCTGGTGATGAGTTGGCTCCGATGGTGGGGGAGGATGCCGGTCAGACCTGGCAGGCCCAAACGTATTGTGAGGGTCTGCTGGGAACGTCTGGCAGAGTCTCCCGTAAGACGGAGCTTTAACTCCCACCTCCGGGAGAGCTTTGAACACGTTCCGAGGGAGGCGGGGGACATTGAGTCCGAGTGGGCCATGTTCCGCGCCTCTATTGTCGAGGCAGCTTATCGGAGTTGTGGCCGCAAGGTTGTTGGTGCCTGTCGTGGTGGCAACCCTCGAACCCGGTGGTGGACACCGGCGGTGAGGGATGCTGTCAGGCTGAAGAAGGAGTCCTATTGGGCCTTTTTGGCCTGTGGGACCCCGGAAGCAGCAGATAGGTACCGGCAGTCCAAGCGGCATGCGGCTCGGGTGGTTGCTGAGGCAAAAACTCGGGCGTGGGAGGAGTTCGGAGAGGCCATGGAGAATGACTTCCGTACGGCTTCGAGGCGATTCTGGTCCACCATCCGGCGTCTCAGGGGGGGAAAGCGGTACGCGACCAACACCATTTATGGTGGGGATGGCGTGCTGTTGACCTCAACTCGGGATGTTGTGAGTCGGTGGGCGGAATACTTCGAAGACCTCCTCAATCCTACTGGCACGTCTTCCACTGAGGAAGCGGAGCCTGGGGATTTTGGGTCGGGCTCTCCAATCTCTGGTGCTGAGGTCGCCAAGGTGGTTAAAAAGCTCCGTGGTGGCAGGGCTCCGGGGGTGGATGAGATTCGTCCTGAGTTCCTTAGGGCTCTGGATGTTGTGGGGTTGTGTTGGCTTACGCGACTCTGCAATATCGCGTGGACATCGGGGGCAGTTCCCTTGGATTGGCAGACTGGGGTGGTGGTTCCCCTATTCAAAAAGGGGGACCGTAGGGTGTGTTCCAACTATAGGGGGATCACACTCTTAAGTCAGAGTCAGAGAGTCAGAGAGTCTTTATTGTCATTTGCACCGCATGTGGTACATGAGATGAAAACGAGATTATGTACACGAGGTCCCAGTTACATCCAACAACAAATGAAAGAGAAAAACAGTAATAACATCGAGAACTAACTAAGAAAAACATCAACTAGTAATACACTAAGCCTAATATAGTGGGAATAAACAGCAGCACGAACATGAGTTTGTATGAGCAGATGGTCACAGATGAACACAGATGAACACAGCAACAAGAAAACATATCAGCATCACCATGATGTGATATTTTGCAGTGTTTATTTTAATTTTATTTTTATTTATTCATGAGTCTAACAGCCTCAGGGTAGAAGCTGTTCCTCAGTCTAGTGGTTCTACACTTGATGCTCCTCAACCTCCGTCCTGAGGGGAGTGGGGCAAAGAGTGAGTGTGCTGGATGAGTGAGGTCTTTCATGATACAGGTGGCTCTTTTCCTGCATCTGGAGGTGTAAATGTCTGTGATGGTGGGGAGACTGACTCCAACAGACTTCTGTGCAGCCTTCACCACTCTCTGCAGAGCTTTCCTCTCTTCAACTGTGCAGCCTCCATGCCACACGTTGATGCTGGAGCACAGGATGCTCTCCACTGCACACCTGTAGAAGGAGGTGAGAACTGGGCTGCTCAGACCAGCTCGTCTCAGCCGTCTGAGGAAGTAGAGTCTCTGATGACCTTTCTTGATCAGGCTGGTGGTGTTGTTGCTCCAGCTGAGGTTATCATTCATGTGTACACCCAAGTATTTGTAGCTGGAGACCACTTCCACTGCAGACCCACCTATTTTCAGTGGGGCATGGGTGTGTTTGTTCCTTCTGAAGTCCACAATCATCTCCTTTGTCTTCTTCACATTCATGTGAAGATTATTCTCTTTGCACCAGCTCTCCAGGTGTTCCACCTCCTGTCTGTAGCTGGACTCATCATTGTTTGTGATGCATCCCACCACCGCTGTATCATCTGCAAACTTAACAATATGACAGCCTGGAAGTGTGGCTGTACAATCATATGTGAGCAGAGTGAACAGAAGGGGGCTCAGCACACATCCCTGAGGAGAGCCAGTGCTGAGGGTTATGGTGGAGGAGGAGAAGTTGTGGATCTTCACGGACTGTGGTCTGTCTGTTAAGAAGTCTAGTATCCAGTTACAAATAGAGGGGCTTAGTCCAAGTGTAGATAGTTTGTCTATCAGAGTTTGGGGGATCATGGTGTTGAAGGCAGATGTGAAGTCCACAAAGAGCAGACGCACGTATGAGTCCTTCTGATCCAGGTGGGTGAGAGCAGTGTGGACCACGGAAGAAATGGCGTCCTCTGTTGATCGGTTCTCACGGTATGCGTATTGATGAGGGTCCTCATTGATGTTGACGGTTGCCTTGATGTGGGACATGACCAGTTTCTCAAAACATTTAGCGACTATCGGGGTGAGGGCCACCGGTCTATAGTCATTCAGACCAGTCACTGTGGAGCTCTTTGGGACTGGGATGATGGTCGCGGTCTTCAGGCAGGTGGGAACTGACTCCAGTGCAAGTGAGGTGGTGAAGATGTCAGCCAGCACCTCACAGAGCTGGTCCGCACATTCCTTCAGAACTTTCCCTGGGATGTTGTCTGGTCCGGTTGCTTTATGAGGCTTAAGCCTCCCTGGTAAGGTCTATTCAGGGGTTCTGGAGAGGAGGGTCCGTCGGATAGTCGAACCTCGGATTCAGGAGGAGCAGTGTGGTTTTCGTCCTGGTCGTGGAACACTGGACCAGCTCTACACCCTCAGCAGGGTCCTGGAGGGTGCGTGGGAGTTTGCCCAACCAGTTTACATGTGTTTTGTGGACTTGGAGAAGGCATTCGACCGCGTCCCTCGGGGGGTTCTGTGGGGGGTACTCCGGGAGTATGGGGTACCAGGCCCTTTGATAAGGGCTGTTAGGTCCCTGTACGACCGGTGTCAGAGCTTGGTCCGCATTGCCGGCAGTAAGTCAGGCTCGTTTCCGGTGAGAGTTGGACTCCGCCAAGGTTGCCCTTTGTCACCGATTCTGTTCATAACTTTTATGGACAGAATTTCTAGGCGCAGCCAAGGTGTTGAGAGGATCCGTTTTGGTGACCTTAGAATCGCTTCTCTGTTTTTTGCAGATGATGTGGTCCTACTGGCTTCATCAGTTCGTGATTTACAACTTTCACTGGAGCGGTTTGCAGCCGAGTGTGATGCGGCCGGGATGAGGATCAGTTCCTCCAAATCCGAGGCCATGGTCTTGAGCCGGAAAAGGGTAGCATGCCCTCTCCGGGTCGGGGAGGAGGTCCTGCCCCAAGTGGAGGAGTTTAAGTATCTCGGGATCTTGTTCACGAATGAGGGAAAACTGGAGCGTGAGATCGATAGGCGGATAGGTGCAGCGTCCGCAGTGAAGCGGGCGCTGTACCGGTCTGTCGTGGTGAAGAGAGAGCTGAGTCAAAAGGCAAAGCTCTCAATTTACCGATCGATCTACGTTCCCACCCTCATCTATGGTCATGAGCTTTGGGTTATGACCGAAAGAACAAGATCTCGGATACAAGCGGCTGAAACCCTCAGCACTGGCTCTCCTCAGGGATGTGTGCTGAGCCCCCTTCTGTTCACTCTGCTCACATATGATTGTACAGCCACACTTCCAGGCTGTCATATTGTTAAGTTTGCAGATGATACAGCGGTGGTGGGATGCATCACAAACAATGATGAGTCCAGCTACAGACAGGAGGTGGAACACCTGGAGAGCTGGTGCAAAGAGAATAATCTTCACATGAATGTGAAGAAGACAAAGGAGATGATTGTGGACTTCAGAAGGAACAAACACACCCATGCCCCACTGATAATAGGTGGGTCTGCAGTGGAAGTGGTCTCCAGCTACAAATACTTGGGTGTACACATGAATGATAACCTCAGCTGGAGCAACAACACCACCAGCCTGATCAAGAAAGGTCATCAGAGACTCTACTTCCTCAGACGGCTGAGACGAGCTGGTCTGAGCAGCCCAGTTCTCACCTCCTTCTACAGGTGTGCAGTGGAGAGCATCCTGTGCTCCAGCATCAACGTGTGGCATGGAGGCTGCACAGTTGAAGAGAGGAAAGCTCTGCAGAGAGTGGTGAAGGCTGCACAGAAGTCTGTTGGAGTCAGTCTCCCCACCATCACAGACATTTACACCTCTAGATGCAGGAAAAGAGCCACCTGTATCATGAAAGACCTCACTCATCCAGCACACTCACTCTTTGCCCCACTCCCCTCAGGACGGAGGTTGAGGAGCATCAAGTGTAGAACCACTAGACTGAGGAACAGCTTCTACCCTGAGGCTGTTAGACTCATGAATAAATAAAAATAAAATTAAAATAAACACTGCAAAATATCACATCATGCTGATGCTGATATGTTTTCTTGTTGCTGTGTTCATCTGTGACCATCTGCTCATACAAACTCATGTTCGTGCTGCTGTTTATTCCCACTATATTAGGCTTAGTGTATTACTAGTTGATGTTTTTCTTAGTTAGTTCTCGATGTTATTACTGTTTTTCTCTTTCATTTGTTGTTGGATGTAACTGGGACCTCGTGTACATAATCTCGTTTTCATCTCATGTACCACATGCGGTGCAAATGACAATAAAGACTCTCTGACTCTCTCTCTCTCTGAAATGAGTTTTCTCCGCAGGGTGGCTGGACTCTCCCTTAGAGATAGGGTGAGAAGCTCAGTCATCCGGGAGGGACTCGGAGTAGAGCCGCTGCTTCTCCACATCGAGAGGAGCCAGTTGAGGTGGCTCGGGCATCTGGTTAGGATGCCTCCTGGACGCCTCCCTGGTGAGGTGTTCCGGGCACGTCCCACCGGGAGGAGACCCAGAGGAAGACCCAGGACGCGCTGGAGGGACTATGTTTCTCGGCTGGCCTGGGAACGCCTTGGGATTCCCCCGGAGGAACTGCTCCAAGTGGCTGGGGAGAGGGAAGTCTGGGCCTCCCTACTTAGGCTGCTACCCCCGCGACCCGACCCCGGATAAGCGGAAGAAGATGGATGGATGGATGGATATATATACTGTATATATATGCACACATATATAAATCCTGCTAATTAACGTTTAATGAACTTTAGTTCACCATTAAATCTCTGAAGAACCAGATTCTACAAAAACATCTATATTTAAAATTGTATGTTTTCTTCATCATTTGATGTATTTGCACTCATTGTGTCTACTTTTATTCAGTTTGATGTGTGGCTTTGTTTCTTGTTCACATTCATTTTTTATTTATTTTAAGCTTTGCTTTGAAGTTCATGTTTTGTGATTTGTACATCTGTGAGTTAAAATAAAGTTGAATTAAAGGCCGTCTCTCTTATTTAAACATGTTTGAAGGAAATATTACTGAGATCCAATAATTTTGTGTCTTTTTATTATTTTCAGCTGAGTTCACTTTAACAGTCATTAAAGTGTAAACAGGATTTTATGATAATGCTGGCACCGTTTATTTTATTTTTTTAATCTTTAACGCAACAAACAAACTTTTTATTTTATTTTATGACCAGCTCTGCTGGTCTCACCATGTCCTCTTTCCACGGAGCCTCGGAACCAAAACTAAAATCATGTGTCGTCTTCCCGGCTCTGAGCTCAGCTGCGACTCGCAGCAGGCCGCTCCAGACCCCGTCCTTATGAAATCAGGAAGGCCGAACTCCCACCCGGGCAGACAGGTGGACCGGGACGGGTCTGGGACGGATGGTGGAAGTGATTTTTATAAACATTTTATGTATTTAAAAAAAACAGTGATTTTTAAAAACGGTTTATGTATAAAACAAAATATTAGTTTATTTAAAATTCGCTTCCACCGTCTGTCCCAGACACGCCCCGGTCCGCCTGACTGCCGGGATCGCCTTCTGCGAGTCACCAGCTCCTTTGCGGTGAACAGCGGAGCTCTGAGCATGCACGGCCCGGATCCGGAGCCCGCGTTGACACCACGAAGGATCTTCTGCGGTAACCAGCGTAACGGGGAGCCGGGGAGATGACGTCCTGCCCAGCTTGGCTCCGAGGCTCATGGGCAGAGGACCGAGAGAGACCAGCAGAGCTCCATCCAGCTCGCTCTGAATTTTGTTGTTGATCACCAAGCACAAAAAAATGTCAGCATGTCAGCATTAGACCAAGGTGTTGTCATTATACTCTTTAAAATAGGTCCAGCTGCTGCTCCGGTCCGAGAAATTGCAAATGGCGGCTCAATGTTTTGAAAAGTTTCTGGAAGATCCAGTGACTCCGCTCCCGACCAATCAGGGGCCGACAGTAACCGTGTTTCCATCTATTTTCATTTCGAATTTTGAGCTAATTTTTGAAATCTCGCAAATATGTAAATACAAATTAATGCGAAGCAGAAGTGTTTCCATCAACTGGCTTGAATCGCATCTACCAAGCCACGCACAGCGTCATTACGTCAGACGTCAGCGTTACGCATGTCTACAGTAAACAGGAAGTAGCGGTTGAAAACAGAACCCGGCCACACATCTCGTCAAAATGGAGAGAATATTTCAGGTATGTGTTGCTATCGGGCAAGTTGTATTTATTCTGTCATGCCAACTAGTTTTAGCGATGTTACATGTTGTCCGGAGCGGAAACAGCTGATCAGTCACATGACGTAAATGTTCGCTACGGCAGAACTGAGTCGGCAAATCTGTTTCCATCTGTCGTTTTGCGCATCAGCTCTGTTTCGAAACCCCCAAAAACCACCTCAAGCGAGCGTATCAACTTTGGGGCGAATTAGGGGAAGTTAAATCGCATTTTGCCGTTTCCATTCAGCTTTTCTGATGCGATGCTTCAAAATGCGCATCTAGAAACCTTAATGGAAACACGGCTACTGTTCTGATGTCACGTTTTAGTACCTACTCGTTCGGGTTAGAACCACAGAGCAGAGGGTCCTGAAAATAGTAACAGGTGCTAAGTACTGGTACTAATGGAAAAGCCTCAAAACCGGGCCAAGCTGGGTCCAGTTGGGCCGTACCGGTACTGATGGAAAAGGGGCATTTGCTAACTGCTAACTATGCTTGCAAGCCTTTCTCCAAAGGTGATTTTTTTTAAAGAAACATAATCAAAACAGAGCAGGTCTATCGTGTCCGGAGAGCAAAACAAGTTAGAAAAAAATCAGTTTATCACGCAGGACTGAGACTCGCCTTGTGGAACTGATTGATGAAGCTTTAGCCAGCAAAATAAGCTAAAAGGCAGAGTCCTTTAAGTTACGGTTTGTTAGCACTGGATGAAAGTAATGATGTAAAGGACACTGCTCAGCTCCTATCTTTTATCTGCGGGATTAACAACAATTTTGAGATAATGGAGGAGTTTTTGACCCTGGAGTCTCTGAAAGGAAAAACACGGGGAGAGGATTTTTATAACCGTCTGCTTTCATGAGAGAATGAAGCTTCCGTGGAGTAAACTTGACAATGTCACAACAGACGCATCACCAAATTTAACTGGAAAACATGTCGGTCTGCTGACACAAAGTCAATAAGTTCACTATTGTAAATAAAGTTCTATCATGTCATCCTGACTTAGTGGCTGCTTGAGTGGTGCAGAAGGTGGAATCGCCCATAGTTAATTGCGTCCCAGCGGCTGTTAATACGCTGGGGTGTAACATCCCACAAACACTCCATCCATCTGTTCCTGGCCTGGCCCTTCGCTCCAATTTGAGAACTCAGTGTGGCCCGCGAGTCTGAAAGTTTGCCCACCCCGACATAGGATAATCTTCGGCCACCCCATCATTAATGGAAACTTCTTTTAAGCAGTATAAAAACTAGTAGTTTCCTCAAATGATAGGAGTGGTCAGTTTACAAATACTGTACAGGTAGTCCTCGACTTACGACGGAGATCCGTTCCTACGTGGCGTCGTAAACCGAATTTCGACGCAAGTCGGAACATACGTCCAAACTGCACCTTATACGTACAGTACTGTATTTTACCAAGCACTTAGCCTATCCTAACACAGTACCCTACATAATTATCAAAAAACACATACATTTGGGAGCCATAATGAAGGGAAAAAAAGAGTTAATTTCCTACTGGGATGCTGGTGAAGCCTTTCCTCCGTCCCTCCTCCGTATTCTCCATTCGTTTACGACGTAAATCCGCCGTCCAGCTCGGTCCATCCTCCGTATTCGTTTACGATGTAAAACCGCGTTCACCGTACAGTTTTGTTTTGTTTTTTGAATGTCCAGAGGACCAGACTTAGCTTTTTAGTACAGGCCAGAATTCCTCCACAGCTACGTTTATTACGTAAAACCGGAAACCGGAAACTGCGCAACTCGGTTTTTCAAAATAAATTTTCAAGAAAAAAAAAAATAGTATATATATATATATATATATTTTTTATTTTTTTTTTTTAAATGGGAGATGCGTCGTAACCGCGAAACATCGTAACTCGAGACCGTCGTAAGTCGAGGACTACCTGTATATTTATGTATATATATATATATATATATATATGGTGGTGGCCACCTTGGTTTTTGACGTGGGAACCCAGTTTTTGATAGTGACCTTTCTTACACCTAGATGCAGCCATACTCCAAAATGGAAGTTCCCGACATAGTTTTTTAAGTTGTCATGCTCATAAATGCACGGTCGGATGGAGGCTAGTTCCAATACAACTCTNCACGAACTGATGAAGCCAATAGGACCACATCATCTGCAAAAAACAGAGAAGCGATTCTAAGGCCACCAAAACGGATCCTCTCAACACCTTGGCTGCGCCTAGAAATTCTGTCCATAAAAGTTCCTGACATAGTTCCTGACATAGTTTTTTTTAAGTTGTCATGCTCATAAATGCACGGTCGGATGGAGGCTAGTTCCAATACAACTCTATGGTCAAGGTCCTCCTCAGGTTAGAGCAGTTCCCAAAGCCGTCCTCACACATCAAATAAAGACTTGCTTGAAGAAATGCATATCGCCCGCCACATTTTCGAACAGTTTTGAAGTAAAATCATCTTGAGAAATGACAAAGTTTTACCACGCAATATCATGAGATGAACACAATTTTTAGGGTCTCAGTAAATCTTATGAATGACTCTCAGCTACTGCCACACACACTTTTAGCTCAGAATCCGTAAAACTGAGTTACAGCAACTTTTGTGTTGGGTAAGGCTGATTAGCTGTGGTGGCCATCTTAATTAGGGTTGACTCCTAAGGTTAATTAATTGTAGAGGTACATCTGATCACCTTACTAAAGTTTCACTAACATACATCCAGTTGAGATATTTTGCGAACAACGCAGTTAAGTGTTCAAATTGAAGACATGTTCCTGCTTTTTGCTCCTTAAGCAGAACGGATCTGAAGTTCTCAATGTCAGGCCTGCTCAGGTAGATAAACTATTTACCTGTGTGTGTATGTGTGTGTGTGAAGGGGCGGAGGAGAGGGCCGCCCACATGGGAGCCGACGTTGCTGCCGGTAGGCGGCCATTTATTTCTAGTGGCGGCCTGGTGGGCAGCAGCGAGTGTTGATGACTCGGCTTTCTTTTCTTTCTCCTCATCTTATTTTCTGTGGTAAAGTGTGAAAGCGTCGAGCTAAAATCTGTTCCATCTCCCCAAACTGGAAGTCAGAAGAGCGCTTATGTAACAGCCAAAAATACACACCATCAACAAAGTGTCCAAGAACAGAAGTACAAAAAAGACAATATAAATACAGCAACCATTACCTAACATGATAGTTACTGGATGTACATCTTTGAAAAACAGTTTTTTGTTTATTTCCCTGAATTAATTTTTTTCCAGGGGATCAATAAAGTTTTATTGAATGCAATCTAATCTACCGTACTTTCCGACTTAAAAGTCACACCACCCTATATGTCACATTAGTCCAATTATGTCCAATGAAGTGGAAAAATCCATAAACGTGTCGCACCTCCGTATACGTCGCATCTATTATGCGTCACCGCTGACGCGTCGCGTATGTTACGCGTCAGCGGTGACAACTCGGAAATGTGGGCCGGTGTTTTGCCCAAAATGGATTGGCTGCGAAATGGCCACAGGAGCGTGCACGGTTAGCCTGGCCCTCGCCTTCCTGCACAGCTCCGCTCAATTCTCATTTCCCTTCACTTCACAGTCTGGGACTTCCCCCATCCACAAGGATTTCTCCGGTAGATTTTTGTTCGGACCAATCAGAGAACAGAAGGTGGAGTTTTGAACGACGTCGACTGACGTCGTCATTCAAAATGGCTGCCGCCACGAAGTTTTTTTAGATACATGAAAAGATTTAATAATCGGGAGATATAAATAAACAAACAAACAAACAGAAATAAACATCTGATAGTGTGACAAGACTCTCAGTCCCTCGGTGCAACAGTAACTATTTAAACATTAAAACACTGAAACATATAATAATAAACATAAGCATAAAATAGTAAAACTGTAACACTGTCCTGAGTTTTTGCATAGTGGTAAATGAGTATGAAAATTTACACCAACTCTAAAACTAAAACACTAAACATTTAATGAACATAATACTGTCCTGAGTTTTTGCATACTAGTATAAAAAGTATAAAAGTATAAAAGTACAGTATAACTATAAAATAAACTAAAGGTTCTAGCATTGACATCTCATTATTTGACCATCATTTCAGTTTTTGAATATTATATGCTGAATGTTAGCACTACAGGTAATAGGTCAAATATAGTATAAGTCAACCTCTACCTGAAATGTACACAAGTGTGTTTTCCACAAGACCATCGAAGCGGCTGGGAAGGTAGCTGTGGTCATGTATAAGAGCAGGAATGTCAGCAAACGGTGATGGAAGATCTTCTTCTTCTACAGAGGACATGTCTACAGCTGACAGGTTTGTTGATGTGTCAATGTGGTAGAACTGGTCAGCAGAGGACATTGGTTCAACTGGTAGGGACTCTGTCTCATCCTGTGCGGTCACATTGCCTTTTATGCTTGGTTTAACACCACACCGGGCCATCAGCTTTCTGAAAATGTTCTTGAACTGGCTGGCACTAGGGTTGTTATTCCATCCACCTTAAAATAGACACAAGATATATAACAGTATATTACATATTCACCGATTTTTCAAACAAATAAACAAACCAAATGTATTTTCCTAAAAAAAAAAAGAAAACATGGATCAACAAATTGAAAACAATACAGTTGCTGACAGTTCCGGTCACTTAGTGTTGTGTTAAAAAATAATTATGAATTGTACCAGATGCTCTGATGGAGTTAAAGAGAAGCTCCAAGTGGTCCTGGCTGAACCTGTAGGTCAGGATATATCGCTGCTCATCAAGCAGCACAGGAACCATTGACATCAATGTGTCAATATTGATGATAAATCCCAGGATAGAGAGGAATCTTAATCAAATAAAGCAAATATTGTATAATTACAAAGAGGTCCCAAGAAAGAATGAGTTTAGGATCTTAACATTTACTTTTTTTAGGGGTGGCGGTGACTAAACACAAGAGCAGGAACAGAGACATATTTTAATACAGCAAATATATTGTAGCAAAACACCCTGATAAGATAAGAAGTACCATCACCAGAAAAGAGCATCTTATGAACGTGATGCAGACAGATGTAAGAATTAATGAGGAGGTCAATATTAATACTGACCTCTTTATCCTTAATTAATCTACTTATTCAGATTGAATAGTAAATTCACGGATTCTGTTCTTTTTCAGTTTACCCAATATCTCTGTGATCTTTATGATGGATAAATAAACAGAGCCATTAAGTGACAAAGACGTTAACTTAGTTTGATATGTCAAAGAGACACTATCATTTATTTAAAATAAATCAACTAAATTAACACCATTACACTTGATTGACATGATTTCACTTTCTTTCAATTAAAACGTCAGCACACTTGATTTAACACAACAGACATAAATACTAGATGTTACACATATTTAGTCTGAGGGGCATTTCAGCTTAAAAATATAGTTTCCAGCTTAGGTTGAGAGGGAAAAGAAATAGGAGGAAAGATTTAAGAAGAAAATTATCCTGAGCATGAGACCAGAGTGACACTTCTCATCCGACTTCTGCTAAAATCCAAGTACGTTTTGTAAACAGCCCTTTACCTTTTGACGACAGCCCGGTAAGAGGGAAGACACCAGCCTTCAGATGCACAGAGTCCTTTAGTCCCAGCACGTCCAAAACTGGTTTTAGTTTACGTTTCAACGTCTCCTGGCTTCCGCGTTGGTCATCAGAGAATATGTCAGCTTCAGGCCTCTGACTTCAAGAAGAGATGTTTCTCAAAGAAAGTTCATTAGGAACTTTGGAGCTTTTGCTCGGGGAACTGGATGGAGGCGTCCATCAGTTCTAGCTGACAAGTTAGTCTTTGGCTCTTGACCAAGCTTGACCAGCTGCAAGGCAGAGAGCTTTCAGGTCTCCGTCCATTCAAACTCTCTGTCCATTCAAAGACTGAAGCGTTTCCGCCCAGTTAGAACTTAAAAAGACAGGAACACAGAGAGGAGTTCACTTGCCTTATCAAACCCAAGGTTACAAGCCAGCAGCAGAGGGAAATGTTTAGGAACAGACAGAGAAAGCTGGAGCCTTGTTCATGAAAAACAACTGATTAAACTGTCTTCTTATTTCTAAACAAAACAGTCGGGTCTCTGTGACCCGATATTTCCCTTTAACACAGCAGTGAACACAGTTTAACTCTCACAGAATAACACAGCTTAAAAGCACACATCAGTCGGCTGCTTTCACTTTCATCTTCCGCACATTTTATTGCAATTCCAAAATACTGTACCATAATTTTATTTGACACTTCTTGCAAACAACCGTTCTCTTGTTAAGCTCTGTCTTCCCTCAGAACATTGTAGGATCTGAAATTATTTTTAAAGACAAAGGAGCAAGTTGAATCGTGCTGTCCTCCCTCCTCCATGCTAGCAGGCTCCATTCAGATAAAGGGAGCTGGCTAACTGGCTTCGTGTACAGTGGCCTACACGGCCAAAATTCTACGGCGGCCGAATGGACACACAATGTAATATGCAGTACGCTTGGGAGTAGGAGCGGAAAAAAACATAAAATTAAACACGTTTTAAAATCAATTTTGGGGCTTTTAGAATCGATTTGGAATCGCCAGGACTAAGAATCTAGATTATTTAAAAAATTGATTTTTTTTCCTGCACCCCTAGACTATTCATACATACTACAATGACTCACCCAATCTCACAAAATATGCTTTAGGTGAATTCAGCCACAAACAGTGTTTATCTTTAAAAGTTTAAAAGTTTGCATTGACAAAAACCAAAGAAACATCAAATCCTTGAGATGTTTTTTTTAATGACAAGAATCCAACTCTGAAACACTCAAGCACATGATCACATGCAAAGTATTTAAAAGAGCTGAATTTTCTCTGAATCACCACTCTAGCTTTTCATGTGACTGGCTTACATCACATGAGCCTAAGCCTTATTGCAATTATCAGCTCCCTCCATCCACCAAACACTCGTGGGTTGTGTGTGCGTGAGTTAGTTGTGCGCACACGAACACTAACCTTCCTAGGAACTGGGCTTCCCCGCGGTGGTGATGGGGAATTGACATGTAGCGTCCATGGTCTCCTTGCGGCCTACTTACAGTATAATTGGCAAACTGCACCCTGTACAAACATATTTAAGGCTCATTAATCCGTAACGTACACAATCAGGCAGAAAAGAAAACGCCGTAATGACTCTCACTGGGACATTTTCATATAAAACTTTGCTATTGTATTGCAACTCTTCAATACAGCGGTCCAGTCACAATAAATGTGTGCATAAAGCATAAGCAAATGCAAAAATAATTCAGTAAAGTTGGCAGAGTGTACCGACTGCCTTGTATGTGTGCAGCTGCCTGTGACCTGTATAAGTGTGTTTGCTATAGTGATGCAAGACAAATGCAGGATAACAAACAGCTAACACAATAGCCTGCTACATGCCAACTTATCATGCAATCATCTAAAGCCAACAAGGTAGGTGGCCATGTGCTGCAGCTCCTTCAGACAAGCCAGTGTCTGTTTGTGTTTACAAGTTCCTCTCACCTGTTCCAGAGGTCATCGTCCTCACCTCCCCAGCCCCAGAACGCATTAGGGAAGCCATTAATCTTCTTGAACTGCTTCACTGTCAGGCCACTGACACCACCAAAGAACTCGTTATACGGAAGCCTTGCAGAAACATTTACAAACATCAAAGGTCACATTGAGAGAAAGTCAAAAAAAAAGAACAGTTCCTGTAAAGTTTGGTAAGATAGAATTAGCACTCACATGTAGGAGTACTTGTCTAGTTTGACTGCAAAATGCCGAGGCATGTCTGTACAGCCGTAGTAGTTCCTGTCATTCTCCATGAGGTGGTCCACATCATGGAAGATCAGACAGTCCCAGTCCAAGTCTTTCATTGCCTCTTTAAAGCCCACATTAAACAGCATGGCTCGGTTAAATGGTTCTGTACCTCCCTAATAAAAGAGAGAACAAAACAAAACTTCTCATTTTGTGATCTTTGTATGTTGTTCCAGTCATTTATCCAGTTTCGGCCCATTTTCAGGTGGGAAAGCTATCTTGTTTGTGTTTGAATGTAAACAGGTGATGTCATGTGTGTGCAGACATACCTGCTCTATGACATAAAAGGCAAACTGGAGTCTCTGCTTCTGCAGCACAGGCACCAGGTGTCTCAAGAGTATGGGCAGGTGTTCATGTCGGTTCCTGAACGGAACAAGAATTGCCACCTGGGGGACACAAAACAGAAAGAAAAAAAAATACAAGGATTAAACAAAATGTGGTCATAGAGGGAAAAAAAAACTTGTACACAGAGTCATGGAGTAGTTTGAGTCACACAGTGGAGTAAGTGTACAATTTGCTCAAAACAGATAATTCTGAGAGCTAATCTCTTAGCAGGAGGTAAATGGGATAGTGAGGGTAAAGACAGCACTAAAACCTACAAGTTACCATACTAGAAAACTTGCAGCAAGCAATGGACAAGTTTACTTGTGGTTTGTGGTTCCTAGTTTTTAAAAAGTGAAATGGGAGGCAGAGCTTTTAGATTTCAGGTTCCTCTCTTCTGGAACCAACTTTCAGTGTTGGTCTGCGAGGCTGATGCTCTGTCGCCATTAAAACTTTCCTTTTTGATAAATCCTACAGTTCGGGTACAGTTGGGTTTCCTGAATTTTTCCTCATTTAGACTGCTGGAGGACTTACAGTGCATCTGGAAATAATTCACATCGCTTCACCTTTTCCACATTTTAGTATGTTACAGCCTTATTCAAAATTGTATTAAATTAATCTCTTTCATCAAAATTCTACACACAATATACCCCATTATGAAAATTTGAATTTTTTTGTTGAGATTTTTACAAATGTATTAAAAATAGAAAGAAAGAAAAAAAAATCAAATTTACATTAGTATTCACAGCCTTTGTTTAATACCTGTACACGTTGATCCAGCTTTGGCAGCAATTACAGCCTCAAGTCTTTTTGAATATGATGCAACATCTTAGCACACCTATCTTTAGACCGCTTTTTTTTCCCATTCTTCCTTGCAGTACTTCTCAAGCTTCCACCAGGTTGGATGGGAGATGTCTGTGCAGCCATTTTCAGATATCTCCAGAGATGTTCAATCAGATACAAGTCTGGACTCTGACATGGCCACTCTAGGAAATTCACAGAGTGGTCCTGAAGCCCCGCTTTTGAGCTCTTCGCCATGTGCTTTGGGTCATTGTCCTGCTGAAAAATGAACCATTGCCCCAGTTTGAGGTCAAGAGCACTCTGGAGCAGGTTTTTCCTGAGTCTGGTTCTGGCTAGAGGGTTCTTCTTGTTAAGTCATTCCTTTATTCCGGGGGCCTTTCTGGGTGGAGTTTGCATGTTCTCTCCGTGCATGCGTGGGTTTTCTCCGGGTGCTCCGGTTTCCTCCCACAGTCCAAAAACATGCATGTTAGGCTGATTGGTAACTCTAAATTGACCCTGGATGTGAGTGAGACAGGTCCCTCTTGTAAATGAGTCCCCGTGGCTCAATGAGGCTAGCCTGTATAAATAAAGGTTGAATGAATTTATACAGTGATCCCTCACCTATCGCGGGGGTTATGTTCCAAAGACCCTGTGGCAGGTGAAAATCTGCAAAGTAACGGCATTATTTTATTATTCAGTGTTTTCTAGATAACTTGCCATGATGGGGCCCTCGTCTCGTCCGTGATTTTTGTTGATGGGGTAGCGGGGTGTTGGGAGGGAAGACGTCTGAGCTGCGCGCTGTTTGTACCGACTGTTTTTGAGTGGGGGAGGGGGGTTTCTGTGTGAGAGAAGAGGCAGTAGGAGAGCTGCCTTTAGGTTTTTAGCTAGCGCGCCTCTATTGCGCACAGCTAGCTTAGCGCTATGTCAGTGCAGATGGGGGTGTTCTGTTTGACATGCAGTTCGGTTTGGTAGATGGGGCGCCCTGCTTGTATAATGGTAGAGGAAACACTGAATATATATTTTAAAGCTTTATAAACCCTTGCCTCTTTTATTAACCTTTCCCACTCTCCATCATAAACACTTCACATGCTCTTAAACACTTTGGCGATTGCAATGAAGATGATGAGATGAATGTATAGTAGTGCACAGCATGTACAGTACACACAATATATATAAAAAAAACTGGCTTAAAAAAAATCTGTGATATAGTGAAGCCACAAAAAGTGAACCACAATATAGTGAGGGACTACTGTACTTTCATCAACGTGCTGCTCAGGATGGGGATTAGAAATTTGCCACAACCTGATGGTTTACTAGATACCTTTTACCAACTGCCATTTCAAAAATTACTGCCATTATTATTAATTACATTGTTTGTGTTACACTCAATATGTTGTAATATGTTATAATATACTCAATATGCTATAGTCTCAGCGTGACCTCAGCAGAAGTAAGGAGTACCGGGTACTTTCAGGAGGATTAACCCTCACAAGGTTACCGGCCCAGATAACATCCCCGGGAAAGTGTTGAAAGAATGTGCCGATCAGCTCTGCAAGGTGCTGGCCGACATCTATAACACCTCACTTACCTTGGCAACAATTCCCACCTGCTTGAAGACTGCCACCATCATCCTAGTCCCAAAGTTCTTTACAGTGACTGGTCTGAATGACTATTGGCCAGTAGCCCTCACCCCGATAGTTGCTAAATGCTTCGAAAAACTGGTCATGATCCACATCAAAACAAACATCAACGAGAACCCTCCTCAGTATGCATACAGTGAGAACCGATCAACAGAGGATGCCATCTCCTCTGTGGTCCACACTGCTCTCACCCACCTGGAGCAGAAGGACTCTTACATCTGTACAGTATACTCTTTGCGGACTTCACGTCTGCCTTCAATAGCATGATCGCCCAAACCTTGATGGACAAACTATTCACACTAGGACTAAGCCCCTCCATTTGTAACTGGGTCCTAGACTACTTAGACTGCAGTCATTGAGGATCTACAACTCTTCTTCCTCCACCATAACACTCAGCACTGGCTCTCTTTAGGGATGTGTGCTGAGCCCTCTCCTGTTTACTCTGCTCGCGTATGATTGTGCACCTACTCGTTCAGACTATCATATTGTAAAGTTTGCAGATGATACATCGGTGGTAGAATGCATCACAAACAATGATGAGTCCAGCTACAGGCAGGCGGTGGAACATCTGGAGAGCTGGTGCAAGGAGAATAACCTTTACATCAATGTGAAGAAGACAAAGGAGATGATTGTGGACTTCAGAAGGAACAAACACACCTACACTCCCTGAACAGAAAAGGATCTGTGGTGGAAGTGGTCTCCAGGTACAAGTACTTGGGTGTACACCTGAATGACAACCTCAGCTGGGGCAACACCACCACCAGCCTGATCAAGAAAGATCATCAGAGATTCTACTTCCTCAGGCGGCTGAGACGAGCTAGTCTGGGAAGCTCAGTCCTCACCTCCTTCAACAGGTGTGCAGTGGAGAGCATCCTGTGCTCCAGCATCAACGTGTGGCATGGAAGCTGCACAGAAGTCTGTTGGTGTTAGCCTCCTCATCATTGCAGACATCTACACGTCTAGATGGAGGAAGAGGGCCACCTGCATCGTGAAGGACCCCACTCATCCAGCACACACACTTTTTGTCCCGCTCACCTCAGGAAGGAGGTTAAGGAGCAATAGGTGTAGAACCACTGGACTGAAGAACAGCTTCTACCCTGAGGTCGTTTAGACTCATGAATATCTAACTAGAATAATCACTGTGAAAAATCACATGTTGCTGCTGATCTGTTTCATGTTGCAGTGTTCAATTGTGTTCATCTGCTCATGAAGACTCATGTTCATGCTGCTATTTGATGTACCGTAATGTTTTGATGCTATTAGTGCTTAGAGTATTTTTAGTTGGTGTTTTTCTTAGTTCATATCTTAGATGTTATTACTGTTTTTCTTTTACATTTTATTGTTGGATGCAACTGGGACCCTGTGTACATAATCTCGTTCCACCACATGTGCCACATGTGGCGTGAATGACAAAAAAATCTATCCGACTCTGAATCTCTTATACAATTGGAATAAAATGACTAACTGAATATAGGATTTACCGGTAGATTTGTTTTTCTGTACTGTATATGGCCTTCGATGACTTTTGTTGTGAACTGTCTGCCACTATAAAAATAAACTGAATTGGATTTATTCAATCTATAGTAATTTTCACAATAGGCTCAGATATGCATCAGTGAGAAAACCAATAAGGTGCTCAATGTTTGAGATGTGTTTTTTCCCATTCACTGAACTGTAACAATGCTTGAATCTAACAAATCAAAAGCCATATGTAGTAGAGGAGAGTGGGTTAAATTTTTTTCATCTATGCAGCATTTAGGGGCAAGACTAGGGTGAAATTGCTTTGCTGACTTCTTGGTCATTGCAAGTACTAGTATACTCTTTTGTATGGCAAACAAGAGAGCCACATCATTCCACATTGCCGAATACTGTATACTGTATAGGGAAGGCTATTAAAAAGCACCATTTGCAGACTATTTTCAAAATTTACCATTGTGACGCAATAAGGATGCCTAGGTTTCTTGTGCATTTTAAGAGTTGCATCAGAGAAAATAAACATAAGAAAACAGGACTGCTTGTCAGTATAATTCAGCACAAACAAAATGTTAAAACTGCAACCTTTACAGAAAGGATGAACATCATTTCCCCAAACCTCTCCTGTAAGACACTTTGCTACAATCTGCCAGAGGCCTTTAGGAACCTTTTGCGCTCTACAGTACCGTATATGGCACAAATCATGCTGCTGTTACCCCCACTGGCCAGGCTGTTCATGCTTGTCAACCTGCTCTGCTTTTAACAGCGTCACACACAGAACTTACCTTCCAGCGAGGTAAGCAGTCTTTGGGCTTCCAGAAGCCTCCTGGGGCCATGCTGGGCTCTCGCTCCAGCGAGGACCTTTCGATGTCCTCCAGAGATATTTCACTCATATTCACCTCCAACCTGCCCTCTGAGTGTGGGAGAAAAAGACAAAGGGTGAAAAGAGAAGAGGGGTGGGGAAAAAAAGAAGAAGAAAAACAAGTCAAAGATTTTATAAGGGGAGAAAAGGTCATGTCATTGAGAAAGGAGGAGAGTCATGTGAGTAGGAGAGGAAAACAGTCAAGACAGGAATGATGGAAACAAAGGTCCATGCAAGGCGACAGAAAATAAAGTGTGTAACAGCTGAGTAACCTGGAGACTATACTTGAGCTTAATTCAGTTTTAAATCTGTTGTAACAGCACATTTGTTATTAACCATTTTCTAATTGCAACAACAAACATGTTCAGTGAAATTGGAATATTTTCTCACATGAGAAAAACCTTACTCATTGAGGGCAGCTTCTCAGGGCAAACTTGTGAAGGAAGGTATGTGAACCCTTCAGGAAGGTATGTAGTGGGAGGAGCGTCACTCTCACTGAAGTTGAAATCATAGGGATAATCTGCAAAGAGAAATGAACTTGAATCAACGTGACATAATAATAATAATAATGAATTCAATTTATAACGCACTTTTCATTAATGAAAATCTCAAAAGTGCTACAAAGTGCAACAGAATTAAATGTCAATAAAACAAGTAATAAAACAAGTAAAATCAATAACAGTATCAACTAAGATCAAAAGTAGAATCATGAGGAGGTAGAGTATGCTCGGTTGAAAAGAGACATCAGCAGGAGTTTTGCTTTATTCCCTTTCATTCTGCAGAATTGAACAGAATGATGTATCATTTTAGTACAAATATCCCTTCTATGAATTCCCAATGTATTTGTGTATGCATGCTAATTCATGTTTTTACCTGTGCCATTAATGCTGTAGGCCCCTCTCACCACCTGCTCCAGAACCTGAGCTCCAATGTTTTTGACGTTCTCTCTGATCTGGATGCCCCTGGCTTGAACCATGAATACATATTCATTCACTGTAAAATGAGGGAAGAACAAAAGCAAAAATTAGATGTTTTGGCAAATAAATTAAATGCAGCAAACACG
>JBBPBX010003240.1:30436-53821 GCA_038048925.1 Garcialebias charrua | reverse complement strand
GTTTGGGCCTGCAATTACAGTTACCATGTTTTTCGACGTACACATCGCACCGCCCTACACGTCGCATCAGTCTAAATATGTCTAAAAAGGTGAAAAAAATCCATAAATATGTTGCTTTGCTGTATACGTTACATCTATTATGCGTCGCTGCTGGCGCATCACCGCTGACAACCTGGAAATGTGGGCCGAATCCAGAAATGTGGGCCGAGTCCAGAAATGTGGGCCGGTGTTGTGCCAAAAATCGCTAGGAGGCCAAATGGTGGCCGCCGGAGAGTGCGCGGGAGGACTTTAACAGAAATTTAACAAGATTAACACTTAAAAACAATTATTTGTTTGCTCAAAATTATAGTTAATGTGTGTATCAATCTAACGTTATAAATGCACTTTGATAGTCAAATCAGCTGAGTTTCAAAAACAGGTTCACAGCTGAGGTGCTTCGGGAACGAGCAGAGGGCGAAAAAAATAAATAAAAGAGGAATGCTGCTAGTTTCTTCAAAATTTAACAAGAAAAGCACCTAAAACAATTACAGGTATTTGTTTGGTCAAAATTATAGCAAAGGTGTGTCTCAGTCCAACATTTGCTTAAGAAATGCAATTTAATGGTCAAATTACAGTAGTTGCATTTTGTCGGGGCAGTGCAGTTGGTTTAACTTGCTCCAAACAGCGAGCAGAACGAAGGTGGGGGGACTATGCCAGGCTGATTGTGTCATTAAAAGCTGGTGTTCTCAGTTATCCAGGACATGGTAAATTCCAAAAAGTTCAAGAAAGAAAACAGTAAAGTAAAAAGTAAAGTATAATAAATAAAGTCGAGTTGTTTTTGTCTGGAACATTTTCCAATTTGTCATTACAGGTAGTCCTGGACTTACGACGCCCTCGACTTACAACGTTTTGGACTTTCGTCACGCATCTCATAAAAATAAAAAATAAAAAAAATTCTTTAAATAAATAAATAAATAAATAAATGTACAGTATTGTACAGTTACCAAGCACTTAACCTATCCTAACACAGTTTTTAAAGATGAAGGAGTGAGTTGAATTGTCTCCCTCCTCCCTAGCAGGCTCCATTCACTTAAAGGGAGCTAGCTCCCTTTATGTGAAAGGGAGACAATTCAACTCACTCCTTCATCTTTAAAAACTGTGTTAGGATAGGCTAAGTGCTTGGTAACTGTACAGTACTGTACATTTATTTATTTATTTAAATAAATAAAAAATCTTATGTACTCCGACTTACGGCTATTTCGTGTTGGAACGCTGCGTAGGAACGGAACTCGTTCGTAAGTCGGGGACTACCTGTATAGCCACGTTTAAGTATTACATGATACAACAGCATGCCTTAATTGCTACTTCTACTCTGCTGCCATCTAGTGGCTGAAATTTATACCGTTTTTTTTTGTCAGAATGAATGAAAATGGTCATATCTCACTCAAAAAATTGGTATATAAATATGGGGAAAAAAATCCATATATTTGTTGCTTCAACATATAAGTCGCAGGGTATGCAAATTATGCAAAAAACGTGACTTTTAGGCCAAAAAATATGGTAATTTGATTGGGTCGGGCTAAAAAAATGCCTATGGGCTTGGGCCAGGTTGGGTTGGATTTTTCTAGGCCCGAATGCAACTCTTATGCAGAATAAACTCTTGCGTTGGTAGAAAGTTTCAGTGGAACAACTATCTAAAAACATGGGGATGAGGTTTTCCTTGCAAAACCTTTGTGGTAGCAGTGCTGCTGCCCTTACCCATCAATCTTACCCATCAATGGTCATGGCTCATCAGTTTGAGAGACCTATGTTTGTTGTACTGTATGTGTGGTTTCCTGTTGTAGATCAGATGGCTAAATCGGTCAGACATGTACTGTATACAGGGTTACTAATTTTGCATCCTGTTTGCCAACATCACATGTTACCAACTGACACTTCTCCACTCAGTGACATCCTACCTTTTACCTTAACCTTTTATGACTCATTTCTTCGTCATACGAGATTCAGTGTTGACCATCACAGGAGTTATCCGAGTACCTCTGAGAAAGGTGAGAATCCTCTTGCTAGCTAAGCCATGTTTACTGGAAAGTTCTCTGATAAAATGCTGAGCAATCGGGAGGGAAAAAAAACAACTCTGAGAAGAGAACATGTCAAGGTTTCAACAGTCCTGCTGCGATTCCTTCAGATATCAGGAAGTCTGATCAGCTGTGGTATTTATTCATGTTTGACTAGCTGATTAGCTTTTGTGTCAGCTACACTTTTGGTCAGGGGGTAACTTCAGGTTATGTACACAGGGAGCAAAGTTGAATTCTTTCCCATGGGATTGGTCTGTATTTTTTTTAGAGACACACACACCAAGTAGTCACAACATTAAAAGCACCCACAAGTGATCATTCTAATAAGATGCTTTATTCTCCTGGGAAAACGTGGGTCCAGATACTAAATTTATTTGGCTACAATACTAGATTGGTGTTGATGCGATGTACTAAGAGTGCGAGGAGTTTCGGCTTCTTGACAGTAAACACAAACATGTTCTGTGCATATTAAAAGATCAATTTAGTTCCCTTCCTGAAAGAAAAAGAAATGAGCACAAGCAGCTGCTGCCGATATTGAAGACAATATTGGTCTAATGCAAGTTACGGTTGCATGCTATTCAGTCATAAGTGGATCATGAGGATTCCTCCTAAACCACAGCTGTGCTGCACACAGGCAGGCACACATACACACACTTTCATATTACAGTAGTCAAATGTGTTGAACATAACAGTATGTAAAGGTACAATAACAGGAAAACCTCATCATGACTGTGTTGGTCAGAACGCTCACATATACAATAATCTAAAAATGACCAGTAGCTTACATTTTCTATGTACAAGAGCCGTGCTGGATTAAAAAAAGGGAATGCTAGTTAAGAAAAAAGCTGGGGAGATGAGGTCCTTAGAACAGATGTCTTTTTGACTGACTGAGTCCTCTTCATTTACCGCAACAGAAATTACGTCAGCACTTCTTACAGTTCCTGGCAAGCTGCCCCTGTCCAAAGAGCATCCAAAGCACTTGAAGTCTACACCCTCTCACCCGTTTCCCCACTTCCTCTTATTCAGAGAGTGCCATGCATTCAATCATTGTAGTGCATTTAGCTAATCTGTTCCTCCTTTGATATCTCTCTGCTCACTCTTCAGCAAGTGTTAAACAACTGCTTGCAAAGAATAACTGAGTCAAAGAGATCTTCAGTGAAAACACTGGCATATTTGTGGAGGTGTTTTGGACTATTTATATTTTCCTGTTTAATCTTTGTTTCTTCTTCTTTCGACTGCTACCTTCTTCAGGGGTCACCACAGCGAGCTAACTTGCACAAAGACATGGCAATTGATTTCATGCCAAATGCCCTTCCTGACACAACACCTGACAGACCACCGAGCTACCACAGCCCTCTGTGTGGAGCAGAGGGCTGCTATTTAGGGTGCCCAAGGGAGAAGTTGGTGAAGGCCTTGCTCAAATGGACTGTAAATGGTAAATGGACTGTACTTATATAGTGCCTTTCTATCTGATCAAGATACTTAAAGTGCTTTACACTACAATCTGTGTCCTCTTTTACACATTCATACAGCACTCTACTAGATCTTTACAAAGCTCATTGAACAAATCATTCTAAAGAGACTAATCAGTGCTTTATCACATTCATACACCATTGGGACACACATCGGAGGCAATGAGGGGTTCAGTGTCTTGCTCAGGGATGTTTTGGCATGTGATTGCTGGTGGATTCGAACCCCCAACTCTTGCATTGGAGAACAACTGCTCTAACCACTCAGCCACAGCTGCTATCAAGGGTCCAGAGTGGGGCAAATGAGGGTGGAGGCAGCTGTGGTTTTCACTTTTCCCACATTTTGATATTATCGGTCCGGGGAGTTGAACCGACCACCTGCCGATCACAGGCCCATCTTCTCTAACTTCTGCGCTACCACTCCACTTTTTTCCTGTTTAATCTAAAACAGGAAATATACTAAATACGGACGTATACGCGCGTATACGGAGCCGCTGCTACACTCGGCTTTCGTTCTCGCGTAGATTCTCGTGTTTTCGCTCCAAATTCTAACGTCATTTCCTCCGTACCGTCACTTCCGATCGTCACTTCCGCTAGTTTTTCGCTCCAAACGCTCGCGTTCTCCTTGTTGTAATATGAGCAGCTGAGCACGGAGTGCTTTTCCTGCAGCCCACAGCCCACCAGGGAATATATAAAACATCGCGCACCCAGGTAGGACCTGAATTCATTCATTTCATTCATCGAGTGAACGGAGGAAGAAGCGGTTACTTGACTTTAGGCAAAAAAACAAAAGAAAAGGCCCGATCAGCGATAAAAAAGAGGAATTTATTTCATTTGTGTAACATACAAAACAGTCCGGCGCCGGGGAAGTTTAGATCAGACACCGCGCATCGCGTATGCGAATCGCGTATGCGTAGTAAAAAAATACTTTTGCGCGTACTTGCCCTGAGGGGCTACGCGGGGCTACGCTGCGTACGGGGCGTACGTACGCTGCGTATTGGCGTATCGTGAGGACGCTCGAGTGTATCTCGCCCTTAACACCACAAAGCTTCAAGTCATTGTCACAAGCAGTTCTCACAAACTACAGCAATACATAAACAGTTTTACTACATACACTATTGCATTCACCTCAAATCATACAGTACCACAAACATTGCCCAAACATATTTTGCCCGGTACCTTTTCATCCGGTCTTACTTACACAAACAACGGTGAGGCTGCAGACATAATAGTACCGGTAGTTGCATAACCAAGGGTTACATTCTTCAACCATTTCTACCCCCAAAGGTCAACTTGAGCCTGCAGGACTGATAGGGAAGGGAAGTCTATTTGTGTGGATATGCTTGAAATAATTAATGTTTAATGTGGCACAACATGACAGCAACCAGACTTTCATGATGTTAAATAAAACCCATGCCAGCCAGAAAAGAAAATATATTTTTAGGCAAAGTATAAAACACAATGCACCTCAGTATATTATAATACTGATACAGGTACTGTAGTCCCCGACTTACGAATGAGTTCCGGACCTACGGGCCGTTTGTAAGTCGAAAATAACGTAAGTCGGATCACATACAAAAAAATAAAATAAAAAAAAATTGTTTATAAATAAATGTACAGTACTGTACAGTTACCAAGCACTTAGCCTATCCTAACACAGTTTTTAAAGATGAAGAAGTGAGTTGAATTGTCTCCCTTTCACATAAAGGGAGCTAGCTCCCTTTATGTGAATGGAGCCTGCTAGGGAGGAGGGAGACCATTCAACTCATTCCTTCATCTTTAAAAACTGTGTTAGGATAGGCTAAGTGCTTGGTAACTGTACAGTACTGTACGGATCACATACAAAAAAAAAATTGTTTATAAATAAATAAATGTACAGTACTGTACAGTTACCAAGCACTTAGCCTATCCTAACACAGTTTTTAAAGATGAAGGAGTGAGTTGAATTGTCTCCCTTTCACATAAAGGGAGCTAGCTCCCTTTATGTGAATGGAGCCTGCTAGGGAGGAGGGAGACAATTCAACTCATTCCTTCATCTTTAAAAACTGTGTTAGGATAGGCTAAGTGCTTGGTAACTGTACAGTACTGTACATTTATTTATTTATTTAAATAAATAAAAATTACGAGATGCGTGATGTAAGTCCGAAACGTCGTAAGTCGAGGGCGTCGTAAGTCGAGGACTACCTGTATATACATATACTGTATGTATATATATACTATATACCGGTATATATATATATACACACACACACACCCACACACGCACGAATGCACGTGCACACGCACGCACGCACACACACACACACACAAACATACCGTACTTTTCGGCGGAAAAGACGCTTCTGTGTATAAGCCGCTTTGTCCAATTATTAAGAATAATTTGAAAAAAATCCATAAATACGCCGCTTCGCCCAATAAGACGCATCTATTATGCGTCACTGCTACGCGACGCGTCAGCGCCTCATTTGCCCTGCTGAAAATGGCGGCCACAGAAGCGAGCCAGCATGAAGGACTTTACAAGATTAACACGGTAAAAACAATTATTTCTTTGCTGAGAAAAATATATTTCTTAACTGACATTATAGCACAAGGGTTCCGTTCACTCTGTAAGCCTAAAAAATATCCGTTGAGTGGTTTATGACTATTTATAACAATATAAACGGAAATAAAACGGAAGCTAATGTGACGATTCCGTCCCTAAAAACACAAATAAAAAATTGAATTTTATCTCAAATGTCTTATACAGGGCAACAGTTTGTACATTAAACCCCATATAATTACACTCTGTAAGCAGAAAAAATATCTGCAGAGTGGTTAATGAGCTATACATCTAAATAATAGACACAGTATCTGTTAACGGGAGCTAACGCTAATAAAAGATCGTTTTTTTTTTATCTCAAACATCTCATAAAGCTAGTCAGTTGTAAATGACCACCAAATAATTACGCTCTGTAAGTTTCAAGAAAATCTGCGGTGTGGTTTATGAGTTATCTTGCTAAAAAATACGGCTAACAACACAGCTAATGGTAGCTACATCCAGAGCAGGAGGCTGGGCAGCGACAGTCAGTCCGAGCAGGAGGCTTTTTTCGGACACATGAGCTAGAAACGGTCGGTGTACTCTCTGGAAGTGTCCCTCTAGTGGACAAAAGTGGTACTGCACAATTTTTTGGGGGCCAAAATGAAAAAACGACGATATCAGAGCCAAAAATGGGTCTAAAAATCTGGGGAAAAATCCATAAATAAGACGCTTTGGCGTATAAGCCGCAAGACATTTAAATGAGTTAAAAAAACTGCGTCTTATATGCCGAAAAGTACGGTACTTAAATACTAACAGTGGAACTACGGTAACTTTCCGTTTAGCAGATTAATATTTTCACATAGTCTGAAAACCTTTATTATTAGCTTCCGCTAAATTTAAATCCGGTAAATTCAAGTCTACTAATATTTTTTAAAGACAGTTCTCCACATTCAAAGCGTACAGGAGAATGGTGATTTACACAGAGCGATGCTATGCTATTCTATGCAGAGCTAAGCAAAGCTACGTGCCACCCAGTGACATCACCACCTTTGCTGTGCTCCCCACCCCCATACCTAGCAAACAGTCATGATGTCAATTTAGAGCCAATAACGGACTTTAACATACATGCCAAACCAAACCAGTACAAGAAAATAACATGAAAAACCAATTTTCACAATCAGAAACGTAAACATTACACAAATAATTCCTACCAAGTATGATTTGTAATGCTCACTCGGTCTCTGGGACGTGGCTCTCGCACACATTAGGGATGCACCGATCCACTTTTTTTTTAACTTCCGATCCGATCCAGATACTTAAATCTGTATATCGGCCAATACCGATCCAGTTCAAATATCATCATCATTATTGATTTTATATGAGGCTGTAATAATCTCCTCTCAAGTCCAATGTGTACACATATATGCATGCATGTTCAAAAAGGCAACTTGAGGTAAGTTTTATTAATGTTGGATAAGTTACAAAGTTACAATTAAATTCTGCTAACACAAAATGTGTTTTGTTTTATTCCCATCTTTAAGTGGATATTAAAGTGAAAGTGATTATTTAATTAAAGTTATTTTATATATTCTTTTAAATAAGGGGGTGATATAAGCATTTGTTTCTTCTTTCTGCACTCTTTTCATTCAATGTTTTCTTTTTGATGAATTTGTTTTATTTTGTCTCTTTTAAATGAATGAATAAATGAATTAAATAAAATATTAAATTGCTTTACATCTGTTAAGTTCATGGGATAAACCAACATAGACATGTTCCTGTTTTTAGTATTTTACATTGCTTTATAATGTAGCCGACCGTTTATGGTTTTTTTATATATATACAATTTTCTTGTAATTTTTTATTCATATGCTTTTTTATGATTGTCTACTGGTGTACTGATAAATATCTCCTGGAGGGTAAACTATATCTTGACTGCAAGTATCAAGCTGCAAAATCCTTCATTTTCTACAGCTGATAGCTGTTGGTCATTAATTACTATGAAGTTTAGCAACTTCTCGGTGAACAGTTGAGCTCCAGGGCTTCAGCGGTCTGTTTTTCTTCATACCTGCAAACTCAGAAGGGATGAAAAAGGTGACAAACGTTATGTTTTACCTTTTTGTATAGTACTTCTGTGATTTTATTTTTCCTTTTGTAAAGCACTTTGTGACTCATGTCTGTGAAATGTGCTATATAAATAAAACTTACTTACTAACAGTAAAAACTCATTTCTTAAATGTTTTGCCAGAAAATTTTGAAAAGTAGATGCCATTTCCTGCATTCTGGTGTATTTTAACAAGTTGTTAAACATCTATGTTTACCTACATGTAAACACTTGATTCAATAACTATTTTAGAGACATCTAACAAAATAAAGTCAGGTCCTGTGGACAGATTAAAAAATTGTTGAAATTATTATTGATCATGCATCAGGATATTTTAGAGACACCTCATTCAACTAGTTCATATAGACATCATCCTGTTTTTAAACTCACTCCTGTGGCTAAGATAATGAAATTAATGTGACAATTTATCACAGTGACTTTAGGGGTGCAATTGACTTTTATTTTGTTAATTTTTATTTAGTTTTATTTGTAACACAACATGCCATTTTACTAAACAATGGTGACATTCAACTGCACATATAAAAATAAGAATATTAACTTTACCCAATGAACAGGTGACATTTTAATAACCACCAACAGTGAATTTAGGAGGGGCTTTTTACAGTTTTCTGATTTAGTGATAGACTCATACCAGCATCACTGATTTTAACTATTTTACTTTCCAGACAATGTGTGTTAACTGGGCTCTTTCGCCTCTACAGCATAAGGAAAAATTTGCTCTTTAACAACTTTTGACTTTAGGAAAAAATACATTGATTAACATATCCCAATATAATTAGGACATACACAAAAAAGATGGCAAGTCAAAAAATAAAAATAAAAAGAGGCATTCATAACAGAGCAGAGACACTGACATTATGTTTTCTCACTTTGAAACAGAACAAATGGCTTAATGTAGACTTACTGCTGATGTTGTTAGTTTACGACTCGGTCATGTTTACGTTTATCTCTGTGGTTCTCCTGTCGTGTCGTCACTTTTCAAAGCTGCATGTCGCGCAGTTTTTATTTTTATGAAGCGTGGAGCTCCCACACTTTAGAGGACTTGGTCGAACAATTTTCTCTGCGTCGGTCATTTGTAAAATTGTCTTAATTTCCTTTGAAAACACAGCCTCTAATCTGCTTCCACCTCCCCACTTCACCCTGTTCAACTCACGCTGCTGAGTTTTTTGTTTTTACTTTATTCAGTTCAAAGATTTTGCTGTCGTCCCCGCCACCATCGTCTGTCTTGACTGTGATTGGCTAAATCTCGCGCTCCAACAAAGATGTTTTATTGTTGACAAGATGCCTTGCTATGTTTTGAAATCCAGTCAGTGGGAAATGATGCATTCTTATCTGTCACGGGTCTGACCCCCCCCCCCCCGAAAACAAAAACTCATTGGATCTACACGAATCACGTAAATGATATATTTTGCTTTGAAAACGGCGATTTTCGCTGAAAGGTGACTAGTTTGCAGGTATGTTTCTTGCTCTGATTTTGGTCGGCCGCTCTCAGCCTGTCCCTCCTCGGTTCAGCGAGAGTGACATCCCGCTGAAGCCCCGGAGCTCGAATGTCCAACGAAAAACTAACTTGACCGCAGTTTAATGTGGTGCAATGGCTCTGCAGACATTGCACATTGCTGTCTTGCGATGTTTAGTGTAAAATACTTCCACAAAGCATACATGTTACAATGAAAAGTTGGCTAGCTGTTAGTTACAGTGCTGCTCACTCAGTCCTCGCACTGTAGCTGGTTGCAAACTATGAAATGGATTTCTTGAATGTGAGGCGGGGCTTATTACTCTGGGTTCATGAGACACGCCTCCGTTCAGGAAATCCATACCATAGTTTGAAGCCAACGTGCATCATGGATCAGAAATATCAGCAGGTTGGATCTGAAAAATCCAATATATAAACTATGCTGGTATCGGAGGCCGATACAAATCCCGGATCGGCCCCATCCCTACATACCAGTAATTTTAATTTAATACAAAAAGATTAAAGACTGTGTAAAGTAAATTTCAATGTGTGGTTTTAGTTTGTCACACGGCATAAATATGTGTTATTAATCACCCATATAAATCTGACTGATTAAAAACATTGTTTACCTTATCAAATTAAGTCTCAAAAATAATGAAAAAACATAATTTTCCCCTGGTCTAAGACGCTGGGGGCGTGTCAGCGCGTGGGCGTGGTTTCAGCGCAGTACTGCCCCCGTGTCCTGCCCCCTGAAGATGTTCGCGAAGGATTGCAGCCAAAGTCGGTAGTTACTGCTCGGACACGCTCCGCGCCAACCCGGCCTCCTCATCCTGGAGCTCTGCCACCTCCAGGATGAGCTCCCACCGTGCGCAGCTCGTGTGTCCGACGCAGACTCCCCTGCTCGGACACGCTCCGCGCCAACCCGGCCTCCTCATCCTGGAGCTCTGCCACCTCCAGGATGAGCTCACCGTGCGCAGCTCGTGTGTCCGACGCAGACTCCCCTGCTCGGACACGCTCCGCGCCAACCCGGCCTCCTCATCCTGGAGCTCTGCCACCTCCAGGATGAGCTCCCACCGTGCGCAGCTCGTGTGTCCGACGCAGACTCCCCTGCTCGGACACGCTCCGCGCCAACCCGGCCTCCTCATCCTGGAGCTATGCCACCTCCAGGATGAGCTCCCACCGTGCGCCGCACCTGTGTCCGACGCAGACTCCCCTGCTCGGACACGCTCCGCGCCGTGGTCTAATTTATACGGCTGAAGCTGCAGGGGGTGGGGCTGAAGACCGCGTGACGAAACCCGGTCACATTTAAAACACGCCTAAAAAATCCTGAAACAGAAATATCTTTATACACAGTTTGCTCTATAACTCCAAAATTAATTGAGCTACAATTTTGAGACTTTTTACTCATTTACAAGATTACAATTATGACATTTATAATGTTTATTGAAGAAAATATTGAAATTCACTTTACACGGTCTTTAATTACAATTAAATTTCAATTCAGTTTATTTATATAGCACCAATTCACAACAAAGTTGTCTCAGGGCCCTTTACAGAAACATTCACATACTGTACATAGAAAAGCTAATTAGTAAAGCTCTATATCTAAGGAAGCCAGTAGACACGTTGAACCTTTACTTCAAAGAAATCTCCCATTACCAAGAGCATAATGATGACTAGGGATGTAACAATGCATCTATTTAGATCAATATATTGATTAAATGATTAATGATTCAATTATATTGTGGCACAACTAAAAAATTGATTCATATTGTCATCTTAAAAAGTTTTATTTTGAAATTCCCAAGACACGTCTGTGTCACCATTTCTGAGTGTGGCTGCGTTCAGCGGCTGCCTCAGCAACATGGCAGACGAGGCAAAAAACACAGATAATGAAATTCACTCTCCTGCTGGATTTAAATCAACACTGTGGAAATATTTTGGATTCCGACAGAAAGACACCTCAACAGACAAAACTCATGCCGTACGCAACAGGTGCCAGTGTGAGTTAAAATACTCGGGAAACTAATTTGCCCATTCACCTGAAGAAGAAACACGGCATTGACAGCCATGTTATGTAAGCTCATATCTACCTGTATTTTTGTTTCTTTATAAGTGAAAGGTAATCAGAGCACTTTTAAGTTAACTGGTTTAAATAATGTACTTAAAGGAGAAATGAAAAGTGTTTTTAAGCTAATAGTAGTCTAATGAAAAGCATAAAATAAGGTTGTTGAGAAATTTTCACAAGTAAAACATTTCCACAAGTAAAACATTTCATCCTAACTCAAATTTAGCATTTGCAAAGTGAATAAAATCTCATCTGTTTTTTGACACCCCTCCCCCCACCTGCTCCTCCCCCGGATATGACGTAGGTTGTGCCAAACAGTAGTAGTGAGTGGAAGAGTTGCGGGCAAAATGGTTCAGTGTGTAGCAATTCCATCCATCCATCCATCTTCTTCCGCTTATCCGGGGTCGGGTCGCGGGGGTAGCAGCCTAAGTAGGGAGGCCCAGACTTCCCTCTCCCCAGCCACTTGGAGCAGCTCCTCCGGGGGAATCCCAAGGCGTTCCCAGGCCAGCCGAGAAACATAGTCCCTCCAGCGCGTCCTGGGTCTTCCTCTGGGTCTCCTCCCGGTGGGACATGCCCGGAACACCTCACCAGGGAGGCGTCCAGGAGGCATCCTAACCAGATGCCCGAGCCACCTCAACTGGCTCCTCTCGATGTGGAGAAGCAGCGGCTCTACTCCGAGTCCCTCCCGGATGACTGAGCTTCTCACCCTATCTCTAAGGGAGAGTCCAGCCACCCTGCGGAGAAAACTCATTTCAGCCGCTTGTATCCGAGATCTTGTTCTTTCGGTCATAACCCAAAGCTCATGACCATAGATGAGGGTGGGAACGTAGATCGATCGGTAAATTGAGAGCTTTGCCTTTTGACTCAGCTCTCTCTTCACCACGACAGACCGGTACAGCGCCCGCTTCACTGCGGACGCTGCACCTATCCGCCTATCGATCTCACGCTCCAGTTTTCCCTCATTCGTGAACAAGATCCCGAGATACTTAAACTCCTCCACTTGGGGCAGGACCTCCTCCCCGACCCGGAGAGGGCATGCTACCCTTTTCCGGCTCAAGACCATGGCCTCGGATTTGGAGGAACTGATCCTCATCCCGGCCGCATCACACTCGGCTGCAAACCGCTCCAGTGAAAGTTGTAAATCACGAACTGATGAAGCCAGTAGGACCACATCATCTGCAAAAAACAGAGAAGCGATTCTAAGGCCACCAAAACGGATCCTCTCAACACCTTGGCTGCGCCTAGAAATTCTGTCCATAAAAGTTATGAACAGAATCGGTGACAAAGGGCAACCTTGGCGGAGTCCAACTCTCACTGGAAACGAGCCTGACTTACTGCCGGCAATGCGGACCAAGCTCTGACACCGGTCGTACAGGGACCTAACAGCCCATATCAATGGGCCTGGTACCCCATACTCCCGGAGTACCCCCCACAGAACCCCCCGAGGGACGCGGTCGAATGCCTTCTCCAAGTCCACAAAGCACATGTAAACTGGTTGGGCAAACTCCCACGCACCCTCCAGGACCCTGTTGAGGGTGTAGAGCTGGTCCAGTGTTCCACGACCAGGACGAAAACCACACTGCTCCTCCTGAATCCGAGGTTCGACTATCCGACGGACCCTCCTCTCCAGAACCCCTGAATAGACCTTACCAGGGAGGCTTAAGAGTGTGATCCCCCTATAGTTGGAACACACCCTACGGTCCCCCTTTTTGAATAGGGGAACCACCACCCCAGTCTGCCAATCCAAGGGAACTGCCCCCGATGTCCACGCGATATTGCAGAGTCGCGTAAGCCAACACAACCCTACAACATCCAGAGCCCTAAGGAACTCCGGGCGAATCTCATCCACCCCCGGAGCCTTGCCACCGCGGAGCTTTTTAACCACCTCGGCGACCTCAGCACCAGAGATCGGAGAACCCGACCCAAAGTCCCCAGGCTCTGCTTCCTCAGTGGAAGACGTGCCAGTAGGATTGAGGAGGTCTTCGAAGTATTCCGCCCACCGACTCACAACATCCCGAGTTGAGGTCAGCAGCACGCCACCCCCACCATAAATGGTGTTGGTCGCGTACCTCTTTCCCCCCCTGAGACGCCGGATGGTGGACCAGAATTGCCTCGAAGCCGTACGGAAGTCATTCTCCATGGCCTCTCCGAACTCCTCCCACGCCCGAGTTTTTGCCTCAGCAACCACCCGAGCCGCTGATGATGAGTAAAATAAATGGACTAAGTTTTCCCTCGCCCGGACGCGGGTCACCGGGGCCCCACTCTGGAGCCAGGCCCGGAGGTGGGGCACGCTGGCGAGCGCCTGGTGGCCGGGCTTTTACCCATGGAGCCCGGCCGGGCACAGCCCGAAGAGGAGACGTGGGTCCCCCTTCCCATGGGCTCACCACCTGTGGGAGGGGCCAAAGGGGTCGGGTGCAATGTGAGATGGGTGGTGGCCGAGGGCGGGGACCCTGGCGGTCTGATCCTCGGCTACAGAAGCTGGCCATTGGGACATGGAATGTCACCTCTCTGGTGGGGAAGGAGCCTGAGCTAGTGTGTGAGGTTGAGAGTTTCCGACTAGAAATAGTCGGACTCACCTCAACGCATGGCTCTGGCTCTGGAACCAGTTTCCTTGAGAGGGGTTGGACACTCTTCCACTCTGGAGTTGCCCCTGGTGAGAGGCGCCGAGCAGGAGTGGGCATACTGGTTGCCCCCCATCTTGGTGCCTGTACGTTGGGGTTCACCCCGGTGAACGAGAGGGTAGCCTCCCTTCGCCTACGTGTGGGGGGACGGGCTCTGACTGTTGTTTGTGCCTATGCACCAAACGGCAGCTCAGACTACCCACCCTTTTTGGAGTCCTTGGAGGGGGTATTGGAGAGTGCGCCTCCTGGGGACTCCCTTGTTCTACTGGGGGACTTCAACGCTCACGTGGGCAATGACAGTGAGACCTGGAGGGGTGTGGTTGGGAGGAACGGCCCCCCTTATCTGAACCAGAGTGGTGTTCTGTTATTGGACTTCTGTGTACACTTTGTGTGTAGCAATTAATTGTTCTAATCGGCCAGAAAACACAACTGGAGTTTCTTTTCTTGGGTTCCCTAAAGATAAAAAACTTCGACAGGCGTGGTTATGTAAGCTGAAACGCCAGAATTACTTTCCAAAGCGGCATGACCGGCTGTGCAGTGAGCACTTTGAAGAGGCCCACCTGAAGTACAAGCCCTGGCTACTTCACTCCATTGGCTTTACACCAGGTAAGCAGGAGCTGTTACCAGGAGCAATACCAACTGTTTTTTGCTACAAAGGAAAAGCAGTTGGAGAAGAGGATGGTTCATTAACATCAGTTTGTTACCCCTCACTCGTAGATGTTTATTTTACAAGCTAAAATAGCGTTAGCATCAAGCTAACATCGCTAGCGTCGGGCTAACGTAGCATTAGCATAGCGGTCGCAAGCTAGTTCTTTATCATTTGCTCCTGTGATGATTTATTGACTGTGTCGCTAATTTTTGTGTCCTCTGTTGTCATTAGGACATTTTCAACACCTCCAACTTGTCTGAAGAGGGTCAACCAGCAGCTCAAACTACTAGTTTGGAAACTCAAACTGTTGTGATAACACCTGGCACTTTGGAGTCAGACAGTGTTGTGGCGAACACAGAAGTGGTAAATACATATAACAAGCTAAAATATATTATTATTTTGTATAAATGAATCTGCATCAGCAATCTTGTCCTAATGTGGGATGCAGGTGGACCGCTGCTGCTCGCGGGGGGGTGCTGGGATGAGCACTGGAGAACTTATTGAACTAGTGGTAAGAGTTGTTTAGATGATGGTTATTTGAGATTATTGTTTTTCTACATCTATATTTCTTTTTTACTTCCAAGGCTCTGACATGTTAAATAAATTTGAAACTAATGTTTTGTTATAATCTATAAAACAAGAAAAAAAATCAGTGATATTGCTCCTTCCAATCCGTACAACTTGACTTGTTTGATGCTCCTCTTGTGTTTTGGTTTGATCAGTTATTCAGTAATTATAGGCTGATTATCTGTATTTTTCTACTGTTCACAGGACACACACAGATCCTGCCAGACAGAATGTGACAGCAAATCGGTTTCCTATCCAAAATATAAGAATGGTGGTGCTGTGGTGAAGCCAGTGAAGGAGTCCGTCACATATGGTGAGATCACTTATTGATAACCTCCAGTTATTCTAAACAAACATCAGAGCTTGCACACGTTGCTGCATCTACAATTACGATGGACACTGATTTGAAGACCATTTATGTATTGAATAGAGCATCACTGTATCCTGCTCTCAGAACTACTTTTAAAACAGCTAATCACATTTTGTTAGGTTTCTTCTGCTTTTTTTCTTTTTAATTTTATTTCACCATTTATGACTCTTTAGAAAATTCTGTTGAGCATTTTGTTGTCCTGCTGTCATTCCAGACTATGCCAGACAGCTGATGGAGGTTGTGTGGCAGTCAGATGCGCCTGGAGTTCCCGTCTTATGAAGACAGTCTGGTCCCAGAAACTCCGGTTCCACCCGTCACCTCTACCATTGAGAAGATTTCTAAGACTGAAGCGATCGCTGCCCACAAGTCACGTTTCAACACAACATAACTGATGTGACATTACCAATTAAAAATAAATCTGTTGATCAACATTTCATTTCATTGAATTTCACTACTGCATGATGTGACGGTTCGGTGAGAGGTTGGAGAAGTTAGCAGCGACCGTTAGTCACTCTAACTCGAAGCAGCAGGACGCACGTTGAATTATTCCACACTTCCAATTTATTAAACTTCGTCCGTGTAACGCCAGTTCTCCACAGTACTAAACATTATATTGTCATACATGAGCAAATAATATTAGTTTACCGCTCTGCCCCTCATCGTCACTTGTATATCCTTTTTTAACTACGTGGAATAATAATTCTACTTTTTGTACAAGTGTACAACAACGGAAAACAAAGGGAGTAGGCGCCCCCTTGTGGTGATACCTACTCATCTCTGGGAACCAACCAATATAATGACTGTTACAATGAGGTCATTTTGTGACTAAATCTAGGAATATCTCCCATTACATGTGGTGAAAGTTTTTCTGTTTCATGAAAAGTAAGTTCAGCAAGGTCTCAAAAAATAACTAAAAATGTGAAAAGCATTTTCAACAGATGCAGTAATAGTCTGTTATTATATACATTTATTGAGATTTTTACATTTCACAGATTTAGACACATCATGGGTACTGGAAACCACAGTACTGTACTCTTGCGAAGGAAATGCATTTCTGATCTTGGAGACAGCACAGGCAGGGTGAATTCTTCTGTCATGTCTGCGTAGAATGAAATAGATGAATCTGCTCAACCTTCTAGCAATATATCTGTAGATCCTGGGAACACACAGTTACATATATTGTAAAGAAAAGTAATGATGGGGAAATGTAATGCAATTAAAGAAAATCTGTATCACAAATATTTACTGCATACTGCTGAACAGGAAAAATAGAAATAAATAAATCCATAACACTAAGGTTTTTCCTCTAAAATAATCAAATATGCTTCAGTTACACAAAAAACAGACTGCTAAAAAGTAAAGTGTTAAAATTATAATCTGGTCATCTTTGATTTAACAAACTGAAATTTGTCAGTACAATTTCTCAGGAATAACTGACTTACTCATGCCGTGGTTCATTGTCCCCGATTGGACCTTCATCCTGCAGGTAGGACATCTCCAACACCCATCTGTTCATGCAGTCTACTTCAAATCCTTCATGGTGAGTGATGCAGCTTACATCTGCTTCCTGCAGCCTGAAGGAGAAGGTATCTCCTGGCAGCAGATGCTCTCCCGCTGTGTCTGCATAGGGAAACAGTGCCCACATGTACACCTGCTGCAACAGCAATAAAGCAGTAGTTAGCTACCTACATACATTTATATTGTAAACAAAACACATTTCATCACATCAAACTGACAATTAAGTTACATTTGGTAATAATTACCTCAACACCTTTTTTACATTGCTGATTTGTAAAAAAAAAAAAAAATTCATACTTAGATCCTCCTAAATGAGCATTTCCAGGGATATGATATACAGTAATAACATCACTATAATTTATTAACATTTTGTCTAAATACTTTTGTACGTTATTGTAATTAGGCTATTTTTTCTACTAAACACTTTGAGACTTAACCTTCAGTTTGATGTGATGGGTCACAGATAAACACAGAACCCCTGGGCTTAGACACAGACAATGTGAAGCTATTAGCTGCAGCATGCTAACGTTAGCATGCGGCGCTAGCATGCGGTGGCTAACGCACGGCTATTCGTATTTCCAGGATAGAAATGCCCATTAATGCACTAAATCACCAAACTGTTTTTGACAAACTAAAGTGATATGGGGGGTGGGGGGAATCAATTCTTACCATTCCACGTTGCCAACTCTGTCATTGGGCTCATTGTCTTGGAGACCATGATGGCACAATATACGTCATTTCCTGTCCTCCAGAAATTACCATAAATCGGCAGAAAGTGCAGGAAGAATGTAAAAAACTATTTTTTAAGCTACTGACTTGAAAAAAGCATACACAGTATGAACTTTCTTGTTTTTTGAACCACTTTGGCTGTGGCTGCCTGCCTGGGAGGAGTCGACGAGGGACAGGACGGCCCCCAGAAACCATCTTGGCTCCAGCAAACTGGTTGGTCCACATAAGTTGTTTACAGCTTGGTGGGGGAAGATCAGTGTGCTGGAACTCTGACTGAGGAAGCCCTCTGGACTGAGGGTGAAACGTTTCGACTAAAAGAAACTGTCCAGATGACCAGATTGAGACTTATCAGATTTGATACCTGGATTATTGAGTATGAACTTTCTTGTTTTTTTACATACACAGTATGTTTATGTGTGTTGTTTACTATATGAAATTCTTGTTATATCGATTTTTTCAGATTTGATTACATTTCTCCTTTAAACGTGAGAAATGTGAGACTATACTGAACAGGTCATTTATTTTTATTTTTTCATTAATGAAGAATAATGTTTTTTTTTTTTTTTTTACCGGTAAATGCCTGGTGCATGTATAAAATACTGGGAACGAGCCATGTCCTTACTTACAAATGGTGTAATTGTACAATGTATCCATAGAGGGCACATGAGAACTACTTTCAAGTCATGGCCATGCTGCACACATTTCTCACAGCACAGGCAAAGCAGAGAGTAGATAAATGCTGTGTGGCATATTTTGCTGAGCAAAGCATGGTAATTTTTAGGGGTGTAACGGTGCGCTAAAATCACATTTCGGTTCAATTACAAGGAGAGTTCGGTTCGGTTAATTTTCGGTACCAAAAAAAAACAACCTTATAAAATGCTTATTTTGAAACTGTGTCAAGTAAACAATACGTTTGTATAAAAATAAATAAAAGCAACCCATTTGGATGATATTTTAAATAAACGGCATTCTTTACAATAAATAAACTATACTAACAATAAAAAAATCTTAATATAGGGGGTCCCCGACTTACGAGCGAGTTCCGTACCTGCGAGGTTCTCATAAGACGAAATCTCGTATGTCGGAACCCGAAACACATGTTGCTCTTAAGTCCGGATTTTCGGTCATAAGTCGGAAAATTTATGCTAGCGCTACTACGAACACTCGTTTTTCATCACAAACGTTCATACTAGTTCATAAACATGCTCAGAAACTTGTTTCCAAACGGTTAGCTAACACACTTTCATCTAAAAACACATAAAAGTGCCATATTTTCTGTATGTTCTTTACAAATTTACTGTTCGTTAGTGAGCTCGTAAGTCCGGAACCTCGTATATCAATGCGCTCGCAAGTCGGGGACCCCCTGTAAATACAATAACAGCCAGAACCAGAACAATAAGCAGCAACAGACTGTTTACAATCTAACTAATCAAGTTTAAAGTTTTTGTCCAAAAAGACCAACTTGTCCAAATTTTCTGCTAAAAGCACAGATCTAGTTGCAGTGAATATCTCCAGAGGTGGATAAAATCATCTCACTAACAACAGTAGCAGCAGTGTGGCTGTTTTTGTCCTCGTTACTCACAACTTCTTCTTGGACCTGCTCCCACCTAGCCTGGCCCTCGCCTTCCTACGCAGCTCCGCTCAATTCTATTTCCCTTCAATGCTCCGTCTGGGACTTCTCCCATAGAGAAGGATTTCTACGGTAGATTTTTGACCGGACCAATCAGAGAACAGAAGGGGCAGAGTTTTTGGCCCCTAACCCACGCCCCCACCTGTTCCAGCGCGCAGCAAGCGAGCAGCCGCATGTTCTCATTCAAAGCGATGCAAGACTGTTTTATATGTGACACAAATGTATTAAATTCCCTTTCTTAATCCCTTATCTGGAGTTTTCTTTAGTTTTTTTTTTTGCCAAAAGTCAAGTGATCGCTCCCTCCTACTCCTTCTCTCCCTCTGCTGTGAGGAAATGACTAAGGTTGTCACGAGAGAATTAAACTCGGGTTCAACGTGGCTGCCCGAGTCCCATCAGATTTTCTTGTCTTCTGGTGTGCTGGACCAGCGCTCCATGGTTTTATTTTATTTTTTAGAACGTTTTATTAACATATAAACACAGAATATGCAGCGGCAGCGAGAGAAAATGCAGCAGGAGGCGGAGCTGATGTCAAGTTCACCAGAGCAGGAAACAGAGCCATATATGGCTCTGAGAGGGAGGGAGCAGAATGCTTTCCCTGTTCAAATTTTTTCCGATCCAATGGTTTTGTTCCTCAGCAGGGGCCACGCCTCCAGCAAGAATCGGTTCTCTATGGAGAAACTCCAGACCCTAGTACGAAGCAAAGTGAAGGACAAGGGTCTGGTTTTAACCAGGCTAGCTCCCACTTGTCCCTGGAAAAGTTCAGAGTTCAGTCATCACAGACTTGTCATGATGACTTGTTCAGTCATCACAGACTTCTTAGCTGCAGGTGATCAGGCAAATTTCCCTGAAGAGGAAGAAGTCAACTGCTATCTCTGTCCCAGACTGGAAATAAAACACAAAGAGGTTAAAAAAAAGATAAGATTATAATTTTTAATTAAAAAGGTTAATTAGATAATAATAATAAAAGAACAATAGAAAAATACCTCTTCTTGAACAGTTAAGGTGGTTGAATATCTTAGTCGTCATCATCAGGGCAAGGCTTTAATCTGCTCCAGGGCTTGTTGACAATATCAGTTTTAGTTTTTTCATAAAGTGCTGAACTTTTTGGCTGAAGTGTTGACGTGACGCGGGGCTCAATGACTTTAAAGCCGACAAATCAACAACATTCAGACGTCTTTTTGTAGATCCAGAGCTTTAAAAACTCATACAGTTTGTGCTATTGATCTGGACCAATCTGATTTACCAGATAAAGGTTGTTTAAATGCAGCTGCTTTTAACAACAGAATTTTAGTTCAACAACTTGTTGAACAAGCTGCTTTTCTTGCCGTTCACATTTGGATGTCGTTTCAAGTCCGTTAACAAGTTAGATGTGTTGCTGCTGCAGATCTAATCTTCGTGAAACAACGTCCACACATAGCTTTGAATTTGCGCTTGTCTTTTAACAAAAAAGCCTTAACGTTCACAAACAGGAGACCGCGGCGAGAAGCTAGGCTGCTAATGCTATATGTGCTGCAAGATAATAGCGCTGTGCTGAAACTCGCCTAAGAATTTTAGTTCCGTGGCGCATATATTTTCCCGTTAATAACATTTAATAAGTGAAACAATAACCAAAACGGTACGCAGGTGGACCGAACCGAACGTGCCGTACCGAAACGGTTTGGTACACCGACCTGTACCGTTACATCCCTAGAAATTTTATTTAACTGATCTGTCAAATAAAATAAAAAGCAACAATAATAAATTCTATTCAATTCTTCAACCAATTGCCATTAGCTACGTGCCTCTCAAGTTAGCAAGATAACGTTTGGATAACCTAGCACAGGCTATTGCCTTGTAAAACTTTAACCAGAACAATAAATCTAATGTAGAGGTAAAATATATGTGTTCATAACGTTATCTTTGACATACTCAATGAAATGTTGTTTGTCTGAAATCTTTACTTCTCTGCAAAGAAAAAACAAAAAAAAACAAAAAATACAACGCTATAGCATTAGTAATCACTACTAATTAGGTCTTTACCATACGTGATTGATGGTTTAAACAACGAACATGAAAGGGCGTTTCATGGTTTCATTAATATTTTTGCAACACACTTGATAACTTTATGGTGAATAGTCGGGATGGGGCTGATCCAATCGGGTATCCGTATCGGGCTCCGATACCAGCGTAATTTATGTATCTGATTTTTTCGATCCAACGTAAAGAGATTTACGATCCATGATTCATGTCTGTGTCTGCTGAAACATCTCCTCATGTGATTCCCTGCCAGCTGCTCTGCACGTTGCCTTCAAACTATGGTATAGATTTCCTAAACGGAGGTGTGTCTCATGAAACCCAGAGTAATAAGACCCGCCTCACATTCAGGAAATTCATTTCATAGTTTGCAGCCAGCTAAAACGTGAGGACTGAACAGTAGCACTGCGGCTAATGGCTAACCAACTTTTTATCAAAACATGTCTGCTGTCGGGGCCGTCGGGGGTTGTCCTGGACTATGGGGGGGTTCGGGGCCTGGGGGTTCGCCGTGGGCGGGGCTGGCATTTCGCTCTCCCTGGGGTTAATGCATTACAGTAATGAGACCATTTCGCTCTCCCTGAGTTGCTTGGGCTCGGGTGCCCTGTACTGTCGGCAGGGCGAGGGTTGGGCCGAATATTGGATGTCGGCTACTCTCCACCCCAGAATGAATGGGCCTACCTCCTGGGCTTGGGTGTGGGCTGCCCCATGTAGGGGGCAGATACATGTCTTGGACCTAGGGGGTATAGAGGGTGCATCAGGATTATGAATGGAACGTGTCGTTATTGTTTGTCTTTGTGTGAGTGAGGATGAGGGTGGGTCTGAGTGAGTGTGTCTGTGTATGAATGTCTAATTGTCAGGCTGGGATTTGGACTGCCCCCTCTCTGTTACATCTGAGGCTACTTGGTGTTGCGCTCCTACCACGTGGCCCCCGGGTGGGTGTCCTTTTGCCTGCGGGCGTGCTGGGGGCCCTTGTTGTCGCTTTCAGGGGTTGGGCGCTTGGGCGTGTGTCGGCTCGGCCTGGTGGCTGCCTGGTGGGGCTCGGGTCCTCTGGTCCTATCGGGTCTGGGCCTGAGGGGTGGGCGTCCCCGGTGCCCGGGCCTCGGTGTCCGGGCCTGGGGCTACGTCAGTGCAACGGGCTCTTGCAGCGGGCTCCGGCGGGGGCCTGTGGGTTTGTCGCTGTTGGCCTCCCGGGGGTCATTGTGTGTAGTCGCTGGTGGAGCTCGTCCGGTTCTCCCCCTTGGTCAGATCTGGGGAGAGGGTGAGTGGCTCGTCCTGTTCGGGTGGCCCTGGGGACTCTGGGCTCGGGGTCCTTCTTGGGGTCTTGGGCTTTGATCGCCCCTTCGTCTGCCTCGGGCCTTGGGGGGACGGATCTCTGATGCTTCACGGTCGCTACTGAATGTTCTATTGGAGGAACCTTATTCACTTATGCATGTTCACAGCCACACACAAATGGATGCAGGGATGTATATGTAGATATCATATGCGGAACCTTATTCACTTATGCATGCTCACAACCACACACAAATGGATGCAGGGATGTATATGTAGATATCATATGCAGATATGTAGATGGATATGTGATATGAATGTATATGTATATATAT
>JBBPBX010003240.1:11316-30209 GCA_038048925.1 Garcialebias charrua | reverse complement strand
ATGTATATGTATATATATTTGTAGGTATGGGTATGTTTATTTATGGAAATCTACTGCAAGGTCATGAATATTATTAGTCTTTATGCATGTGTATTTTGTTGCTGTGTTTTGTCATGTGCTTTGCAGGATTGCGGACGGAGGTTGGGTGTGTTTGCCTTGTGCTCTTTTTGTGGATAATTGTTGTGTTTTGTTGTCTTACTTTCTATCTTTCCTTTCTCTCTTTAAAAAAAAATAAAAAAAATATCATATCGATGTGAGAGGATGGCTGTGAGGTGAGAAGGGAGGCCATCTATAAAGGAAAAAAGAAAAAAAAAACATGTCTGCTGTGTGGAAGTATTTTACACTAAAAACACCACAAAGCAAGACAGCAACGAGCAGTGTCTGCAGAGCCATAGCACCATATTAAACTGCAGTAAAGTTAGTTTTACGTTGGACATTTAAGCTCCGTGGCTTCAGCAGTGCACTCCTCTCGCTCAACCTGAAGCAGGCAGCCTGATCCTGGCCATACACACCCAATCGGCCCTGCACAGTCTGCCCGTCTCGGAGGAGAGGCAGACTGAGCGCGGCTGACCGAAAACATACTGCCTGCTTCGGACTGAACGAGAAGAACCCACTGCTGAAGCCACAGAGCTCTAATGTTTACCAATAAGTTGAAAAGTTGCTAAACTTCGTCATAATTATCAACTGCCATCAGTTGTAGAAAACTAAGTATTTTGCAACTTGATTGAATACTTGCAGCCAAGATATAGTTTACTCTCCAGGAGGTATTTATCAGTACAACAGTAGACAATCGTAAAAAAGCATATGAATTGAAAATTACAAGAAAATAAATATATAAATAAAAAATAAAAAAAGGAAACAAAAACAGCTACATTATAAAGCAATGTAAAATACTAAAAACAGGAACATGTCTGTGTTGGTTTATGCCATGGACTTGGCAGATGTTTAAAGCCATTTCATTTGTTATTTAATTTAATTCATGTATCCATTAATTTAAAAGAAACAAAATAAACAAAACAAATTGTTCAAACAGAAAACATTGAATGAAAAGAGTGCAGAAAGAAGAAAAAAATTATATCAGCCCCTTATTTGAAAAAATAAATATATAAAAATAAATAAACAAACAAATAAATAAATAAATAATAACTTTAAACAATCACTTAATCACCTTAATATCCACTTTAAAGCTAGGAATAAAATAAAAAAACGTGTGTTAGCAGAATTGAATTACATGTACAGTATAACTTTGAAACTTATCCAACACTAATAAAACTTACCTCAAGTTGCCTTTTTGGACAAGCATGCATATATGTGTACACACTGTACATTACTTGAGAGGAGATCATTACAGCCTCATATAAACTCAATAATTGGAAAGGTATCGGTCAATACACAGATTTAGGTATCGGGATCGGATCACAAGTAAAAAAGTGGATCGGTGCATCCGTAGTGAATAGTGGAGGATAAAAAATGTGAATGTGTGTTAGGAAAACCGTTTCAAAACTTCAAGTGTTAAAACAGGTTCAAAAGTACCGTAGCTGTTTACTTCTTGGGGGTGGACAAAGCTAAAATATTTTCAGCCAATATTGTATATCGGATATCGGCATTAGCCTTCCCCTCCCTATAGCAGTGTTGACGATAGCAAAAAATTCCACATTTATCTGGCTCTAACAGTAAATTACATAAGTGACATTGAATGTATCACTATGCTTCAGTACAGCATACTTTTTGATGTAATTTGAATTACTATCAATCTTTCTTCATAAGCATTAAAATGTTGTGAACCAATGTCTGTTACAAGCTAAATTAGTAATACAGCATAGCATCTAAGGATCAGTCAAAATGCCTAGAGTAATAGATTACTGAAAGGGTATTTCATTTCATAAAGGAACAATTTAGCGTTTGTACTTGTAAATTAAAAGTGTACCTGTAGTCAATATTCAAAATTTAAGGACAGAAAAAAATACTAAATCACCCTTAGTTATCAAAACCAATACAATACTGTATCTGAAACTTAATCCCAGCTTCTTCTTTTTTTCCAGATCACCTTAGAATCCATTTGGACATTTTTTCCAAATATAAATGTAAACACATACTAATTTTTAGAACATAATTCATACTGAATGAGGTATAGTAAAGTCTACAGTTCATTTACAAGCAGGAAGTGAAGTAAATGTTGGTGGAAAACCCAGTGTTGGAAATGGCCTCATTACTGTAATGCATTAACTGAACTGGCAGTCACTTAAGGAAGAATTATACTAGACATAATATCCTGCAGCCATGGGAAAATCAGAATTTTTTGTTTTGTTTTTAGATATGAAGAAAAAAGTCCTTTGCAGTGTACTTTTATCCAGACATTTTGTTCGTTCTTCATTTCAGTTTTAAGGCTGTGCTGGACAGATCAGATCAAAGTTATGGTAAATGACTTGATTTCCAACTAGAGAGAACGTCATCAGATCATGGTCATCAGATGTTCTGTTACACTTTTATATCTTGGTGTAAGGATTGTTGTACTTTTCCCACTGATAATCCTGAATATCAATCGCTGGCAGAAAGAACAGAGGTGACAATGTTCAATCAGAACATGCTTCTAATCTGATGTGTGTTATGTAAATGGAAACTGCCATGGAAAATGTCATGTAGGAAAAACACCATCAAAATTTGACTTTCAAATAATAGGATATATCGGTAGCTGAAACATACATTCATTGAATAACAGCAAGAGATATGTGGTGTAGAATTAGTCCTGTACTTGTCCCTCTGTCCCTCCATCTGCTCTACTGTCCTAAATGTGTGTTTGCCCATATCAGCCTGTGCAAGTGTGATGCCCCAATGATGTCTGCAGAGCCACTACATGGCACAGGAACACAGAGACCAGACACGGAAAATTACAAAAATGGCACAGTGTTGCCAGGGCCCCATTTTCTTCTCTCTGCTGTGAGTAAATACCGGCAAACAAAAGTTGTGGTGGGCAGGGGGACACGTTTTCATCACATGTACTACATGCGGTGCAAATGACAATAAAGACTCTCTGACTCTCTGACTCTGACATAGGGAGGAAGACAGAAATATTGTGTTTGCATGTATACAAGGTAGAAAATCAGAGAACTTTTGTTCAAAACAGGATTCCAAAAAGTTGAGACACTAAACAAATTGTGAATAAAAACTGAATGCAGTGATGTGGAGATGGCAAATGTCAATATTTTATTCGTAACAGAACATAGATGACAGATCAAAAGTTTAAGCTGAGTATATGTAACATTTTAAAAGAAAAATATGTTGATTCAAAATTTCAGTGTCAACAAATCCCAAAAAGTTGGGACAAGTAGCAATAAATGGCTGGAAAAAGGAAATGGAGCATATAACGAACAGCTGGAAGACCAATTAACACTAATTAGGTCAATTGACAACATGATTGGGTATAAAAAGAGCTTCTCAGAGTGTCAGTGTCTCTCAGAAGCCAAGATGGTGATCACCAATTCCACCATTGTTGCGCAGAAAGATAGTGCAGCAATACCAGAATGGTGTTACCCAGAGTAAAATAGCAAAGACTTTTAAGTTATCATCATCAACCGTGCAGAACATCAAAAGATTCAGATAATCTGGAACAATCGCTGTGCGTAAGGGTCAAGGTCGTAAAACTCTACTGGATGCTCGTGATATCCGGGCCCTTAAACATCACTGCACCTCAAACAGGAATGCCACTGGCAAGGAAATAACAGAATGGGCTCAGGAATACTTCCAGAAAGCATTGTCAGACAACACAATCCACCGTGTCATCTGGCGTTGCCAACTGAAACTCTATAGTGCAAAGAGGAAGCCATTTCTAAGCAAGCTCCACAAGCTCAGATGTTTGCACTGGGCCAGGGATAATTTAAAATGGAGTGTGGCAAAATGGAAGACAGTTCTGTTGTCAGATGAGTCACAATTTGAAGTTCTTTAAGGAACACTGGGACACCATGTCATCCGGACCAGAGAGGACAAGGATAGCCCAAGTTGTTATCAACGCTCCGTTCAGAAGCCTGCATCACTGATGGTATGGGGTTGCATGAGCGCTTGTGGCATGGGCAGCTTGCATGTCTGGAAAGGCACCATTAATGCAGAGAACTATGTTCAGGTTCTAGAACAACATATGCTCCATCTAGACGTCATCTCTTTCAGGGAAGACCCTGCATTTTTCAACAAGATAATGCCAGACCACATTCTGCAGCAATCACAACATCATGGCTACGTAGGAGAAGGATCCGGTACTGAAATGTCCAGCCTGCAGTCCAGATCTTTCACCTATAGAGAACATTTGGCGCATCATAAAGAGGAAGGTGCGACAAAGAAGGCCCAAGATGATTGAACAGTTAGAGGCCTGTATTAGACATGAATGGGAGAGCATTCCTATTTCTAAACTTGAGAAACTGGTCTCCTCTGTCCCCAGACAACTGTTGAGTATTGTAAGAAGAAGTGGGGATGCCACACTGATCTGTGATTTTTGTTCTATTCTGAATAAAATATTAGATGTCACCCCCACATCATTGCATTACGTTTTTATTTACAATTTGTTTAGTGTCCCAACTTTTTTGGAATCCGGTTGGTAATTAAAATTACAGGTAGTCCCCGACTTACGAACGAGTTCCGGACCTACGGGCCGTTCGTAAGTCGAAAATAACGTACGTCGGATTACATACACAAAAAAAATAAAAAATATATATATATTTTTAATAAATAAGTGTACAGTACTGTACAGTTACAAATAGGGTTGGGCATCGAGAATCGAGAATCGTTCGGAACCGGGACTAACTGTCCGGTTTTCCCGGAATCGTTCAAAATATTAATTTGCGATTCCTATTTTCGATGCTAGTTAGCCGACCGGAAGTAGCCGCCACCGAAAACCAACGAAGAAGAATTCACCGGAAGTGTGCATTCCGCGATTGAAAGCTTACTAATTAATAAAATGACCAGTCAGGTCAGTGCAGCACTTGCAATAATTTTATATCATGCAAAGGATGGTGGAGAAGTAAAATAGTGTCCCGTCTTTGACGCGCTCCACCGGATTATTTTCGCTTCGTATCCGACCGGAAGTACAGAGTGGTCCGTCTGCAAAACGCTCCGCCGAACTTTTCGCCAATCGCTACCTCTTCGGCTCCAACAGGTAAATAAATAAACTATGAACTACATCTCATACCAACATTAAGGCAGCTAACAAGTTATACTCCGCTTAAAGCGGTAAGTCAGCTCAAATACAAACACGATGCTAACGTTAGCTTGTATTTTTTTCTTCTTAGACAAACGACCTGAAATGGCTTCAGTGTTCACCACCAGTGACTGTCCAAGGTAAAAACGTCAGTGTTAACTGAATGAAGAGTGCCACAGAACTGTTACAGCATATGTTGTGAAAAGGTTGCATCCCTTTTCAGATGTGAATTCAACCATGGATTGCACATTGCACTCAAATCCAACACTTATTAACATTCTTAATCCATTTAAAGTTCTCTGTGTCTTTTAAAATGTTTTAATGTCTCTAGTTTTCATTATTATATAATTTCTGTTTATGTTCTCTTCCATTCCATTATGAGTGAATGTCACAGTTTGAAGAATTATTGAATAGGTTAGTTAGGCAATAACAACAGAGCTAATAATTGTACACATTCTCAGTCTTAAAAATGATTTAATAATCTCTTTTTACTGATAAAACTGATAAACCTGTTGTTTGTTTAGGAACTTCCTGCAGTCTGTCCAGAAAGTCTCCACTGGAGGAGCGTTTTGCTGAGGAAGAGGCACAACATAATGTCACAGCTCCATGTCCATGAAGAAACAAATAGAGGGAGGGCTGCAGATACCAGGACATCCCACCAGCTGTTCTGTCTGAGGATCCTGCTGCTGGTGGAACCAGGTTAGCCCATCAGTGGGAGTTCAGTAACATGACTGCAGCATCAGACACTGGACAATATTATATGTATAATAATAATAATAATATATGTTGGTGAGCCCATGTTGGCTCTAATCTGCCCTGTGAGAAATTCATAGTAAATGTAACAAAAAGGAAAAAGTTCATAGCATTAAATTCAAACAGAAGTTCAAACTATTTCATCCTGAAATAACTCTGGCTAACTACTGTAGCTTTTTTATAACATGGAGTTAAACTCAAAGTAGTCTCCTCAGATAAATAGTGTTACCATTATTTTTATATTAAAGTTTCTGTTAACTTATTATTTTTATATTTGATTGCTTCTGTTCAGTGCCCTGAGACCACTTCTGTTGTGACTTGGAGCTATATAGTATAAATAAACTGAACTGAATTGAATTGACACGTCTTTTTGTAACCCCGCCTACAAAAAGAATCGGAACCGAGAATCGAAAAGAATCGGAATCGAAACGAAGAATCGGAATCGGAACCGGAATCGCTCAAATTCAAACGATGCCCAACCCTAGTACAAATCACTTAACCTATCCTAACACAGTTTTTAAAGATGAAGGAGTGAGTTCAATTGTCTCCCTTTCACATAAAGGGAGCTAGCTCCCTTTATGTGAATGGAGCCTGCTAGGGAAGAGGGAGACAATTCAACTCACTCCTTCATCTTTAAAAACTGTGTTAAAACTGTGTTAGGATAGGCTAAGTGTTTGGTAACTGTACAGCACTGTACATTAATTTTTGTAATGAGATGCGTGACGTAAGTCCGAAACGTCGTACGCCGAGGGCGTCGTAAGTCGAGGACTACCTGTATACTGCCTTTTATTATATAATTAAAATATGAAAGTAGATGCAAGATGGAATGCATGTGGTATTTGTGGAAATGTCATCTTATTTTAGAAATACTTTTAAAAGATCTCAACTTCGGCTGAAAAAAATATTATTGCATGAATGGAAAGTTGTGTTTGTGAGGCACATGATTTCAGGAATGCTAAATAAGAAGAGTAAAAGGTCAAAAGAAAAAGTAGAGGTAAAGCGGTCATATTTTTGCATATAAAAATATAAAAGCCCCATTAGATGTACTAATAAGATGTTATCTATCAAGCAGAAATTAATTATTATACACAATTATCAAACTATCAGCAGCTGAGTTGATGCAATTGCTCAATTTTGAGCAACTTTCATTAACAGTACAAAATTATCATACTTGATAGTATGCAAAAATGTAAAAAATGGCAATACATTTTTCTATGGACAGTTATTTTTGTTACATTTAACTCTACAGTACTTAGCTCACCCCTTACATTTCTGTTTATTTTCTATAACCCTGTCCTTTATGTTGCACAAAACTAAACTTTGAACAGCACCTACACTCTTTACCAGTGTCCATATAAATACGGTAAGTGCAAAGCTGAAGTTAAGCGAGTTTCCCTCTGCTTAGCAGGAAGTTTCAGTCCATTGTTAATCTGATGGGCCAGCAGCTTTTGGTTCCGAGTCATTGCTCCCAAACTGCTCATTGCTTCTAGCAAAAATACCCAAAAAACGACTTGTTTATTGCCTCAAAGCAACATGTCAATGAGCGTTAACAGAAAGAGATGTTTTCGTTAGGTTAGTTGAGATTGTTAAACAGGTTAAAAACAAAAGAAAGAAAGAAATTGCTTAGCAATTATTTTGACAAGTAACTTATGAACAAAACACTAAACCATGACGGCACCTTGGGATGGGTTGTCCAGAGTACACCCTACCTATTGGTGTATCAGCCACACATAAATCTAACCAGGGTAGGGAAATTGCAGAAAAACAGAAATATGAATTAATCTGCATAAACCCCCGCATGCTGGAGAAAAGAATACAAACATAAAAGGCAAACTCAAAATATGACAAAATGAACAAAGAAACACCAGTGCACTCTGGAATATTTGTTAAAATCATCAACTATGTTCAAATAGTTGTTCTGTTTGGTTAAAGTAATTTAATCATTAGACTCATGCCTAACTGAGGAAACTATAATATCTGAATATTATTCTGTGGGAACACAGTTACCCAGGATATGACTTTTACACCTTGGTATGTCAAATGGTTTCTAAGTACAGGTAGTCCTTTCCATCATTCCAATTTTTTTCCTTTCCCTCCATGACCCATGCTGCTTCCTATGCCAAGTTTATTGTGATTTTTTTTATTTGCAATGTGAGAAGGTTTCAAAATTGCAGACTTTCCCATGTTAAAGCAGTTTGTGCTGTGCCAGGTCATTGAAATTAAGTGATGACTCAGTTCAGTCTCTACCTGTCCTCTTCTGTCTGGTCTTGCCTGAGCTTTTCATTCATTCTCATTCCAGTATTTTTATTTTATTTTAGTTTTTTTGCTAGCCCATGTTATCCTTCCCCATTTTTTTCTAATAAAATTCCTGATTCCTAAACATAGCTTTTAATACTAGGTTAGAAGAAACTGGGCAAACTTATAACCACAAAAACTGTGAAGAATTGCAAAAAATGTAAAGAGCAGCATAATTCTTGTCCCAGCTTCTCAAAGAAGTGAGGCAATAGTGGCGTTGGTTGGCCTAGAGCTGTTGGTACAGATGTGGCTCCCTTCGGCCCATTTCTGCCCGTTTTTATATTTGGCCGCTGTCCAGAAAACGCTTGTTTTATAACATAAGCCCAATGTTCAGAGTGCAAAGAGGACGTATACAGTCAGGTACACGCAGTGACCACACAAGGCTGAGACACTACATGATGAGCCTCCACTGACTGCACATCCCATACCATCTCCAACCATGCATTTCATACTGCCTATTTTCTCCTACTTGCTCCATTTCCCTATTTCTCCCTTCTAAGCCCCCCAGCAGAAAGATGAGGTATTTTCACAGCTGGAGGTTACTCCTGTTGACTGAACAAATGGGCCAGAGAAGGCAGCTAGTATACAACACTGCCACAGTAGCCAGACAGCAGAGGAAGTCCTTCCCTATGGATTATCACATTAACTTTCTGCAACAACTTTTATGGCAGCTATGCAATGCCATCAACATTTAGAAGATAAAATAAGAGGACTGTGCTTTAAGTATTGAACGCCTTTTTTGATTTTAAGGGGGAAATATTTTCCCTTGGATAAAGTATACTGTATCAATGAAAAAAAAAATGTCAATAGAAATACGTGTTAAAGTTTATATCCAAAAGTCAATAAGCCTGTTAATTTCTGTCCATGTAACTGAAATGGGGAGGCTAGTTAAATATTTTGATATACAGTACAGTGAATAACTTCACTAATCATAGAAATATGTGACTGCAGATCACTGCAAGCAAGATGAACTGAGCAAACTGTAATAGAAAAACAAGCATTTAGATTTCTCAGTAGTATAAAATTAAAACTTAACTCACTGAAGATACCATCTGCCTTTTTTTGTTTTGTTTATTTGCAAAGGTGGGCGCCAGACCGCTTGGGAGCGCTAAAGCGCTAATCCGCTTATAGCGGACCTAAACAATTTGTCAGCGTTACAGCGGATTGACTAACTTTTATAATTCATAAGCGGATTTGCGCTATTTTTATTTAAAATGCAGTACCGCTAATAACTAATTATCTATCAGTAAAAACGAAAAAACTTATTTACGAGCTCTTAAATCAACCGGACGACTGCTAACAGACCATATCCTGTCAGCGCCGGATGTGGTCCGTGACAAAAAAGCGTCCCCCTCAGTCTCTTGGCTAGAGAGAGCGTGTATAGCAGTTAGCAGCCAGTGTGTTACTCTGCAGCCTTATTGCTTGTTTTCGAAGAGTCAGACGAAGAGTTTTTAACATGGAGGGTGAACTTATGGATGTTTCTCAGCGGCCTACGCGACGCGTCAGCGCCTCATTTGCCCTCTTCAAAATGGCGACGGCCACAGAAGCAAAGGACTTTACAACAAAACACGGTAAAAACAATTATTTCTTTGCTGAGAAAAAATATATTTCTTAGCTGACTTTATAGCACAAGGTTTTTCTGAGCTTAACCGTTTCACGAAATGGTCAAATCTGCTGGATTTTAAAAAGTAGTTCGCCATTTGCACGTTAGCGTGTTAGCATTTAGCCCGCTAGCATTGCTAATACATAAGCGCTTTTGAAATTGCAGACCTAAATAAATTAATAAGTGCTTTAGAAATAGCAGAACAAATTTTTGGATTAGCGCTGCCCAGCACTGTTTATTTGCTTGTTTCCTGGTGACAAAATCAAAGTATGAAATAAAGCAGCAGTTAATTAGCGTTCATTGAATTTGAACTATTATCATTTGCCACAGCGATGTTAAATCATGTTGCCACCACTATTCTCTGCCCTCCTGAGGTTTTATTAGAAAAGCCCTCGAAGCAAGCTCTTACTTACACTCACAGAAATGATTCATGGCATAAGTAAGTTTTATACATTTAAATCTACTTGATTTTATTTAAAAACTCATTTTTTTTATATTTATGCATTAAAATGAAAGATTATATACATCATTTAATAAATTATCTACTTTATTGAATGTAATTAGTATTACTTACTAACATTGTTTAAATAATCAAAGATATAAAAAGATATAAAACAATCAAGATTATATTATATAAATTTGTGTGACTGGTTTACATAGAAGTTATGTGAATTTAAATGGGTGAAATTGTCATGCGCATGCGCAGAACCTCACACAACGCGCATGCTCAGAACACACACACATCGCACATGCGCAGAGCCTCATTTTTGAGCGCGTTTGCTGCTTCTCTTGGGAAATATCTTCTTAACAGATACCAGTAAGTATGTTTTTTTAATCATAATGCATGAAGTTGGTTGGTATCAAAATGTTTTATAACAGGCGATTTGGATATTGACTCAGCTCGTGTTAGCTAACGGTAGAGCTAGCCAACTAATATAAGTCTTAGCTAGCGGCTAGCTACAATATAATTTTAAATTTTCGTTCGAGACAATCGCGTGCCGTGGAAGTAAAGATTCGCAGGTAAAAGAAAGGTGGGGGTACGCTGGGTTTCTTTCCCCCAGTTGCTTCTTAGCAGCTAGGAGATACACGAGTGAGTCGCAGCTCGTGTCCGACGGCAGCCTTCTCTGGTCGGACTGTCTGTCGTAGTCCAGCCTCCTGCTCAGGGCCTATGAACCAGAGCTATGAACTAGCCACTTCACTGTTAGCTCAGTGTCTGTTAGCAATATACAGTACTGTAGGTCATAAACCACACGGCCGAATTTCTTTAAACTTGAACGTAATTACTTCGTGGTCATTTACAAACTATGAGCTGTATTCGAATTTTGAGCTAAAATTCGATTTATTTATAATTTATTTGCGCAGTGCATAACACATAACCACAAGACAAACGGAGATTTTTCTTTAACGTTTAAAAATCACAGAACCTGTCTCAACAGGTTTAATAACATTGAGTATGTCTCTTAAAAGAACGCGGTTCTAGTGAGTATCACATACAGGCTAAAACTCTTTGCGTAAGTTGCTTTTAATCCGATTTTGTTAGATGCTACTCGCAAGCTAACGGTTAAGCTAAAGGCTAAGCTAGCGGGCGTCAACAGCGCCTCTATAGCGGCCACGAAGAGTAATTACAGTCACTTTGTGATAAAAACAAGCAGAACATTTACACAGAATAGATGATGAAACCTAGTCTGCATTTAATGTAAAACAACATATTTTAAAGTTATTCTGTGCACTCCAGTTTATTTTAAATAAAACGTTTAAAATAACAAACAAGAAGCATCTTTTGACTTTGTTTTCACAAAAATCAAAACAAAGATGGCAGAACAGATTTGAACATGTCACAGGACAACAAAATCACAGATTTTTATTTAAAGTAACATCTTTAATATGCTGAGCACACAGTGCACGCGATGATTTGGAAGACGTCAAAGTGAAACAATTTAAATCCAGAAGATTTGACCATTGCGTGAATTTATTAAAGCTGCAGTATGTAGCTTTTTTTATGAACATATTTCTTCACTCTGTCACTACCTCCTGACAGACTGATGTTAGCCAGGTAATCTCTGAAAAAAAATTAAAAAAAATATTGTCCCCTTGCTTCTCCAGGTGGTAAATAAGCATTTCTAAAAAGAAAAGGTGACCCGCCATTTTCCAGCCAATAAAAACAGAGTTTGTAACCAGCCAATAAAAACAGAGCTTGAATTTGAATCAGCCAATAAAAACAGAGCTTGAATTTGAAATTCAACAGACCACAAGGGGGCAGAGCCACATATGGCTCTGAGGGGGAGGGATCAGAATGCTTTGCCTGTTGAAAATATTTCTAACTGCTGCAGTTCTACAGAAACTGCATACTGAACCTTTAAGGAACGTGAAGGACGCGGGTTCGCGCCCCGGCCCCGGCCACTACACACCTTGGGGTGTCTATGAGTGCACATCTAATTCTCCAGCTCCCCGAGCGCGACTACGCTGCTCGCTGCACCACCTGGTGGTGGTTGGGTTAAAGGCAGAAGACCAATTTCGTCTGTCAAGTATGGGAAACATACACAGATGACAAATGTGACAAATTATTATTATTATTAAGTTCTTGGAACCCTTGTGCTATAAAGTCAGATAAGATTTTTTTTTTAAGGTAAAGTTTTTTTTTTCATGATGTTAAATTCCTTTTTGTTCTAACAGCTTTCTGCACAACGAACTGACCCTCGTCGAAAATAAGATTCACCTGACTTTGAATTTCAGTGATAAAAGGTATTGCAAATTTTGTCCCCAAAAGCTTTGGAACATACAGATGTTTGTGCTCCAAATAAATTATAAAAGTAATCATTTTTCTGGTTTGCAGGAAGGAGATGAAGACCAGTTTGGAGAAGTACGAGATGAACACTCAGATGAAGACGGTGAAGGAGAGGAAGCATGTGTGACCACTACACAACCAATGTAAGTGTAGTGTTCTTGTCATTAGTCAGTACTTCAGCCTTTTTATTCAGAATTTTTTTTATTGTTAATTAATTCCTGTTTATGTAGTTTGGTGGAACAGGTGATGTGATGACTGTGAAGAAAAAAGATTTACATCCTCGAGACATCGATGCCTTTTGGCTCCAGCGTCAGTTCAGTCGTTTCTAACACTTTGAGATTTTTGTTAATGAAAAGTGCGTTATAAATTAAATTCATTCTTATTCTTATTATTCTATGACGATGCCATTGTCTCTCAAAAGAAAGCTGATGAAGTCTTAGAAATCCTCAAGGTTTGTCTGTCGACATTTGTTGATAGTTGACTTGTGCCCACACACACACAGATCTTTTGGACACCCTTTTTCTCCTGTTTTACAGACTGCCAGTGATGACAGAGAATGTGAGAATCAGCTGTTGTTGGGCGTCAACACATTCGATTTCATTAAAATCCTCCGTCAACACCGTCGCATGAGTAAGTCAAGTCTGGCTGGATGAAAGTTTGCTGCAACGTTCTGCCATATTGTTTTTATTTTGAAATTGTTTGTGTCTTTTCACACACACACACATAGTTCAGTATTGTACCATGCTGGCGAGCACTCAGAGTGAAGCATACAATGAACGTATCATAGGGAAAATGGAGTCGGATCAGGAGCTGTCAAAGATTCTCTACCAGGTTCAGGAGACAGAGAAGGAGGACATCATTCGGGTAAGAATTCCTGTTTGTGAAGTTATGCCATAAAACCATTTGTCTGTGTGGACCATCACAGCTCGGTTTTGTTTTCTAGGAAGAACAATCTCGCAGGGAGAGGGTGAGGAAGTCTTAGATTTTAGATTAGATTTTAGTGGTCAAGGTTAGGATCACATAGCCAATCATTCTGTTCTCTTTATATTCCAGGACATTGAATCCAGAGAGGCTGAGGCAGACATTGCGGAGAAGACCATGGGCATCTACACTGTCCGAGCAGAGGGTCGTGGTCCTGATGGTCCAGGTAATGGACGCTTTGCTGATGTTGGTGTTGTGCATGCTACATACATACATGCATGCTACATACATACGTACTACATACATTCATACTACATACATACAGAATACATACATACATGTTACATACATAACACATATATACAGTGCTTTAAAGAAATTTCTTCAAATGAACATTCACTTGGCCTAAGGATGAGCTGCTTAGATTTTAGTGGTCAAGGTTAGGATCACATAGCCAATCATTCTGTTCTCTTTATATTCCAGGACCTTGAATCCAGAGAGGCTGAGGCAGACATTGCGGAGAAGACCATGGGCATCTACACTGTCCGAGCAGAGGGTCGTGGTCCTGATGGTCCAGGTAATGGACGCTTTGCTGATGTTGGTGTTGTGCATGCTACATACATGCATGCATGCTACATACATACGTACTACATACATTCATACTACATACATACAGAATACATACATACATGTTACATACATAACACATATATACAGTGCTTTAAAGAAATTTCTTCAAATGAACATTCACTTGGCCTAAGGATGAGCTGCTTAGATTTTAGTGGTCAAGGTTAGGATCACATAACCAATCATTCTGCTCTCTTTATATTCCAGGTCATTGAATCCAGAGAGGCTGAGGCAGACATTGCGGAGAAGACCATGGGCATCTACACTGTCCGAGCAGAGGGTCGTGGTCCTGATGGTCCAGGTAATGGACGCTTTGCTGATGTTGGTGTTGTGCATGCTACATACATACATGCATGCTACATACATACGTACTACATACATTCATACTACATACATACAGAATACATACATACATGTTACATACATAACACATATATACAGTGCTTTAAAGAAATTTCTTCAAATGAACATTCACTTGGCCTAAGGATGAGCTGCTTAGATTTTAGTGGTCAAGGTTAGGATCACATAACCAATCATTCTGTTCTCTTTATATTCCAGGACATTGAATCCAGAGAGGCTGAGGCAGACATTGCGGAGAAGACCATGGGCATCTACACTGTCCGAGCAGAGGGTCGTGGTCCTGATGGTCCAGGTAATGGACGCTTTGCTGATGTTGGTGTTGTGCATGCTACATACATACATGCATGCTACATACATACGTACTACATACATTCATACTACATACATACAGAATACATACATACATGTTACATACATAACACATATATACAGTGCTTTAAAGAAATTTCTTCAAATGAACATTCACTTGGCCTAAGGATGAGCTGCTTAGATTTTAGTGGTCAAGGTTAGGATCACATAACCAATCATTCTGCTCTCTTTATATTCCAGGTCATTGAATCCAGAGAGGCTGAGGCAGACATTGCGGAGAAGACCATGGGCATCTACACTGTCCGAGCAGAGGGTCGTGGTCCTGATGGTCCAGGTAATGGACGCTTTGCTGATGTTGGTGTTGTGCATGCTACATACATACATGCATGCTACATACATACGTACTACATACATTCATACTACATACATACAGAATACATACATACATGTTACATACATAACACATATATACAGTGCTTTAAAGAAATTTCTTCAAATGAACATTCACTTGGCCTAAGGATGAGCTGCTTAGATTTTAGTGGTCAAGGTTAGGATCACATAGCCAATCATTCTGTTCTCTTTATATTCCAGGACCTTGAATCCAGAGAGGCTGAGGCAGACATTGCGGAGAAGACCATGGGCATCTACACTGTCCGAGCAGAGGGTCGTGGTCCTGATGGTCCAGGTAATGGACGCTTTGCTGATGTTGGTGTTGTGCATGCTACATACATGCATGCATGCTACATACATACGTACTACATACATTCATACTACATACATACAGAATACATACATACATGTTACATACATAACACATATATACAGTGCTTTAAAGAAATTTCTTCAAATGAACATTCACTTGGCCTAAGGATGAGCTGCTTAGATTTTAGTGGTCAAGGTTAGGATCACATAACCAATCATTCTGCTCTCTTTATATTCCAGGACATTGAATCCAGAGAGGCTGAGGCAGACATTGCGGAGAAGACCATGGGCATCTACACTGTCCGAGCAGAGGGTCGTGGTCCTGATGGTCCAGGTAATGGACGCTTTGCTGATGTTGGTGTTGTGCATGCTACATACATACATGCATGCTACATACGTACTACATACATTCATACTACATACATACAGAATACATTCATACTACATACATACAGAATATATACATACTACACACATACTATATACATACATTCATACTACATACATACAGAATACATAAATACATAATACATACATCATACATACATACAACATACATACAAACATACATACATACAGAATACATACATACATACATACATACATACATACATACATACATACATACAGAATACATACATACATACATACATATACATATATACATACATACATACATACATATTACATATATACTACATACATACATACATATTACATATATACTACATACATACATATTACATATATACTACATACATACATATATACTACATACATACATATTACATATATACTACATACATACATATTACATATATACTACATACATACATTCATACTACATACATACAGAATACATTCATACTACATACATACATATATACTACATACATACATATTACATATATACTACATACATACATATTACATATATACTACATACATACATACATATATACTACATACATATTACATATATACTACACGCATACATACATATTACATATATACTACACGCATACATACATATTACATATATACTACATACATATTACATATATACTACATACATATTACATATACAGGTATTCCCCGATTTACGAGCGAGATCCGTCACAACGAGGCGCTCGTAAACCGGAAATCTCGTAATTTGGAACGGCCGCCATTTCTCTCGTAAACCCGGAAATCCGCTCGTAAATTGGAACGGTTTTCGCTAGCGCACCTAAAAACACTCTATTTTCATCTAAAAACTACTTTTGAGTGCATAAAAATGATCGGAAACGTGTGTTTATATGCTTAACTAGCTAACTGTAGTGAAAAAACACATGAAAACTCAGTATTTTTTTCGTTTTTTCCAAAAATTCGCAGCTCGTAAGTCTGGAACCTCGCAGATCAGAGCGCTCGTAATTCGGGGACTACCTGTATACTACATACATATTACATATATACTACATACATACATATTACATATATACTACATACATATTGCATATATACTACATACATATTGCATATATACTACATGCATACATATATACTACACGCATACATACATATTACATATATACTACATACATATTACATATATACTACATACATATTACATATATACTACATACATATTACATATATACTACATACATATTGCATATATACTACATACATATTGCATATATACTACATACATATTGCATATATACTACATGCATACATATATACATGCATACATATATACTACATGCATACATACATATTACATATATACTACACGCATACATACATATTACATATATACTACACGCATACATACATATTACATATATACTACACGCATACATACATATTACATACATACTACACACATACATACATATTACATACATACTACACACATACATAATACATACATACTACATGCTACATACATACATACATGCTACATAACACATATGCAGTGCTTTAAAGAAATTTCTTCAAATGAACATTCACTTGGCCTAAGGATGAGCTGCTTAGATTTTAGTGGTCAAGGTTAGGATCACATAACCAATCATTCTGTTCTCTTTATATTCCAGGACATTGAATCCAGAGAGGCTGAGGCAGACATTGCGGAGAAGACCATGGGCATCTACACTGTCCGAGCAGAGGGTCGTGGTCCTGATGGTCCAGGTAATGGACGCTTTGCTGATGTTGGAGTTGTGCTGGAAGGTGTGGAAGTCCTCCATAACCTACAGAGTGTCAGCCATGCGTGCGTGATGCTTTATGGACTGATCTATGCACTCAACTTGAGCTATCCGAAAAGCCTGACCCGTACATTCGAGGTGTACCAGAAAATCCTGATGAACCTGGACTCAGCCAAGCTGTCACCAAAAGTACAGACACTGAAACTCAAATTGCCCCAGTGATTTGGCTGGCAATAATGCACATACACAGCTACCTGATTTTTTGTCAGTTTCTCCATCATACAGACTGTTTAAATCCCTTATAGTTTTTGAAGGGTGTGTCAGGAAAATACCTGTTTAATGTTCTTTTTTTTTTCTTTTGATGTTGAAGCACTTAACAGGAAGTGATGTGTGAATGTGGCTGTGTAGGTGAGTTCTTATGCAAGTTCATAGATGGTTGGTTTCTAAAATGTTTTAGCGGGACATATTGTATTACCTCAGCTCAAACCAGATTTTTTTTCTTGAATTGTTTCCAGATTCAGTGGAGTTAAGTGTTACAAAGATTTGTTCTAAAAGGTGCTTAAGTTTCTACAAAATCCACTAAGGTGAAGTCTTTATTTTTTTTACTTGTAATATTTTAGGAAAAGTATGGCCAAAATGGGACCTATGGTCTTGTGAATATGCACAAGTGAAACTTTAATTTTGATATTATAATTTTGTGTATTTAATATGATTTGAAGTTTAATAAAGATGTTGAAAGAACAACAACTGATTGGTTCATTAAGATTGTTGGTATGAATGGAAAGGAATTGCATAAATGTTATGCATTTTGATTAATTTAGTTCATTACATATGCATAAATGACATGTAATTAAAATAAATATATGCTATTTATATTGAATAATAAACCTGATTATTATGCAAATTAAAATAATATTCTTTATGTATTTGAAATAAATACCCTCAAGATTATTCATTTAGAGTAATTATATGTTATTAATTCTGAATACATAAACCTGAGGGTTATGCATTTAAAATAAATAGGCCTTATTACATGAATGCATATGCATCATGTAAGGTTTATTTCATAGGTTTGCCTTGAAATTATCTAATAAAAAGGCACGCAATTTTGTCATTTAATAAAATTACATAAATCTTAAAAATTGGGGTTAAATATTTCTGTGAGTGTAG
>JBBPBX010003239.1:0-83936 GCA_038048925.1 Garcialebias charrua | reverse complement strand
TTTTTGATGAAAAACGAGTGTTCATAGTAGCGCTAGCATAAATGTTCCAACTTACGAGCGAAAATCCGGACTTACGAGAACACGTGCTTCGTGTTCCAACTTACGAATTTTCGTGTTACGAGCAACTCGCAGGAACGGAACTCGCTCGTAAGTCGGGGACTACCTGTATGTTTACAACATACTTGAATGTTTACAACATACTTTGAATTCAGCCAGTCTGAGAATACAGTAATGATTAGATTCAAGTATTTTATGTTTGCAAGTATTTTATGTTTTACTTTTTTTTCCCCTCAAATTTAAAATGTACACATTTGTGTTTTTTGTTTGGCAACATAGATAAGTACAAGTGTTCTTTGGCCAAGTGTTATATGTTTACAAAAAACTTGAATTCAGCCAGTCTGAAAATAATGGTTAGATGCAATACGTTATGTTTGAAAAAGACATTCATTGCACAAAATAAAAGTTTTATTACAGTTTATTTGGCATGTTATTCATCCAAAGTGTCAATACCTCTTTTTCAACACCAAGTAAAGAAGTCTACCTGGTTAGCAGAATCTATGTGAAAACTACCTTGTCATGCATATCTCTGTGTTACACTGATGAGATACATCAAGGCATCTTGAAAGGGAACAAAGTTGTTGTTTACCACTTCATTAAAAAGAAGGGAAATATCAGGGTAGTTCTCTGTGAAGTCCGTTTCTGCACGATGCCTTTCCACCTCGGATGAAAAGGGATCTGTTCCGAACTGAGAACTCCATGTCAGCGAGGATCCCAGCTCCTCTTCATACAGGTTGGCCACAACAGAGGCACTGGGCAGGAGGTTTTCTGCTATTTTAACTGGACATCCAACTTCTGCAAGTTCATTGGGTATTCCATGGCCTGAAGCAATAAAACATGGTAATGAAAAACAGTGAAACAAACTTTTTTAAGTATCAGTATCTGCTACATGTACTACTATACTGAAAAGTTACTGGTCAAAGATTCTAGTCTTGTATATATTCATTTTGTTTACCTGGGATTCTGTGTGCATTCCATGATCTCACCACTCTGTCTAGTCCTATTTCACTTAACTGACATGTCAGTTGTGAGGTGCAGAATTTAGTTAAGTTATCCTCCATACTGAGGACTTCTTGGTCTTGCAACTGTACCAGGGCTTGCTTCAGAGGGTAGTTCACTCTGTTGTTCACTTCAGGCCAAAGCCTTTCCACTCTGTGATTCTATAGATGAAATAACATGTTTTCTAATGGTAGAGGCTACAAGAATTATGCTCATAGACTCTTGTACAACTTAAAAAACTCACCCTTGTTGATGTTGTCTGGAGGTACGGTGGCCTGCTCGTGTTGTGTCTGTATTGTGCCAGTTTTTCTTGCATATACAAGCACATGTAAAATTCCCTCCCATGATCAACCCTTAGTTGATCCCACATTCCATACTTGAGGACTGCAGGTCTGGAATAAAATGTACATAAATTGTTAGAAAAAAAAAAAAACACAGTAAGACTTATACAAAGCAGGTTATTAATTACTGTTGACTCAAATGATTTATTTGATTATCAATTTCTAACACATTATTTCCTGGAGACCTTCCATAGTTAACATAAATTAGGAGTTTTCATGTTTTTTTTATGCTTGAGTGGGTTTTCTCCAGGTCTGGTTTCCTCCCACAAACCAAAAACATGCATGTTAGTCTGCCTTCAGCAGGCCTCCCTTGCAAAAGAGATCTGTTATCTCAATGGGATTTGCCTGATTAAATAAAGGTTAATAAAACTGCTTGGCTGTACAGACGTTTAGAAAAAATGAAGTCCAACATTTGATGCTGTTTGACGGCTGCTTTTGGTTGTTGCAGAAATTGAAGCTACACAAATAACAGTTTTAATAAACAAAAGTACAGTGTTTAATGGAGCATTATATACATTATTGTGATAGTAAACTAGTACAGTTATTGTACATATACACAACAATAGTGCAAATGGATTTTCTAAACTAAGTGAGTCTGACCATCTGGTTTGTGTGTTTTTTTTACCTGTAAACTTCCTCAAAGATCACCAAGTTGTTTTTTATTGGCATGGTGGAATTTGAAACAATTTTATTGCTGTACCCATCCACAGCCAAAACATGGGTCACACCAAACATGCCAAGCTTCTCGTTCTGATCCAGGTGTAGTTTATGACCCATACACTCGGCATGATAGGGGGCAGGATTTAGATTCCGAGCACCCTTAATAAAGAAAGAAATATATAGATTATTCCTTTTTCGAAAAAACAACTACAGTATATATATATATATTTATTTTATTATTATTATTTTTATCCTAATCTGTGACTGTGAGCGATATGGTGCACGAAATCGGTTAATTTATTCTTAATATATATATATATATATATATATATATATATATATATATATATATATATATATATATATGAGTGATAGATGGGAGGCCTACGTTGTATATACAGTACAGTGAAGTACAGTAGATGTAACTACTGTATACACCCAGTGCTCACTTGTCTAGCGGTGTCTGAGAATGTGCACTCCGCCATTGCGCCAGGTTACCATGGTAACGGTAAACAGAAATGTTAACGATTACTCTCACCACCACTTACCTCACGTCGGTATGCATGATATGGCTGATGAATCTGTTTCAAGACTTGTCCTACTCGCCGTTCTCCTGCCCGCACTCCCATCGACGACAAACCCAGACAGCATTTACATTTGGGCCGGATCCGTTTACAAGTCGCCAGATCCGCATAACAGTCAGATGCGGTTTACAACTCTGAGCCAACTCCTTACCGGGCTCGTTTACAAGTCGCCAGATCCGCATAACAGTCAGAGACGGCGTGGTGTTGTGTGCCAGTTCCACCCCGATTCTGAGATCATGAGCTGCACTGACACCTGCGCTGGGTGTGGTTCTGATCCGGTTTTTGCCTGCAGACCGAATGCGCCAGCCTCAGAGGTTTACTAAAACTGACATCTGGCTCTGATCTGGTCCCAGACTGCAAGCCAACTGCGCCTTCCTTATTTTTGAAAGCAACAGACGCAGCACTAAGAGAAGTGATCGCATGCTTGTGGTAAGCCCAAGTAACAGAGAACGTTAAACTAACGTTCTGGTATGGTTCTTACATTCTGTTAGATCACAACGTTCTTAGAACGTTCTTTGAAGGTTTTGACTAACGTTTGAACAAACCTAGATATAACGTTCTAACCTAACGTTCTTAGAACGTTCAACAAACGTTCCCTTTGCCATGCCAGTTTCTTTACACAAAGTATTTTCACACTGGTTTATTTTTCTGTTTTAAACGTTTTGTCAGTTTTTTGAAACAGCTCGAGCTGTTTTTTTATATTGTGTATATATATATATATATATATATATATATATATATATATATATATATATATATATATATATATATATATAATATTGTTATTATTATTATTGAGCATGCATCAGGGTATTATTATTATCATCATTATTATTATTATCATTATTCAATTTTATTCTGCGTTACTCCAGGCGTACGTGAAACGTGAAGTTGTTTGCTTTCTGCCCTTTTTCATGGTCTTCATGCGTTATGATTGGATTGGGGGTAGAACGTGATCATGTACGTCCCAACCAATCAACGCCACTCTTGCTTATCAGGTTGCATGTGAACTTTGTCCTAACCAATCAACGCCACTCTTGTTTATCGAGGGAAGTAGCATGTCATCATATCCAACCAATCAACGCTTCGCGCGCTTCGTTCAAATGTAGCTATTTCCTGTTATCTGTTGGACAAGAAGCTGTTGTTGTGTCGTACTCAGCGCTTGTAAAACTTGCTTTTTATTAGACGTCGACTGGTCTGACTCTGGACGACGACTGGACATTCATTTGGAAGTTGAAGGTCGGTTCGGTTTTCTTTATTTGCTAGCTGTTTTAGCTCTGTTCACATGAATGAACAAAACCTGCTGTTGCTAAAAGCTAAGCTAACAACGAGCTAAAACGGGTCTGTGTGCTGCTGAGGCAGATAATTTGAGGCAAGTAAAACACTGCAGGTTAGGTTATTCTAGCGTTTAAATAAGCCATATACTGTATGCTACGAGTTATTTTTTATTTTTTTGGCTTAGTTCCTGGATGGTTTTTCAAAGAGACAAGGCCCCGCATCCTCTCGATGTTTGCGTCGCATGTCTGTTAACACACATGCGCTCACTAACCAGCAGAACAATAACCGCAGCCAGGCTGAAATACAAATTTACTTTAAATACGTATTTCAGCAACATACTGTTTTTGTAGCTGCTTAAACAAGAGGCTGAAGGAAGACCTCGTGATATATCTCATTCACACAGTCTTGAGAGGTCTTGAGAGTCAATTACTTTCTGACAGTTTCATTAAAGATTTACTGGTACATGAGATATTTTACTAACAGACACACAGGCAGGCTAATATGAGTGCCAGACTTTGGTCGTGGTGGTGCTAAACAGTTCATAGTAACACAGCAGAGGTGTTTGTCCCTTTGTGAATCTTTAGGATTGAATCCTCTTTATTTGTCTCCAAGTTGTCATCAATCAATGTCATCAGCATGAAAAATCTGTCAAGCACAAAGAAAGATTGTGATCACATAACTGGTTTGAAAGTGGCTGATAGGTAGTTATTTTAGATTTCTTGTAAACCTGTCTTAAAATGTAAGGGGTTCTGGACTTTGCAGGGGTCTGAAACCTGCGGCTCTGGAGCCACATGTGGCTCTTTGGTCCCTCAGCAGTGGCTCTTCCAAGCTTTGATCAAAAATAACTTTAAACTGAATTTTATTTGTTCTTATAACAACAAAAAGGGCTAGTTTTAGCAGTTTTTCCTGTCTTTTCCTTTGCAAATGTGTGAATACTAGAACTAATAGAAGGAGTAAAACATAAGTTAACTTTATTTATTCAAAGTAGGATATTTAATTTTTCCACAATTAAAATAATTTACCTAGACCTGCATAGTTCATTATTTTATTTTTTAATTGGGAAAGATCACATTATTTTTCCTCCATTATGATAATCTGGTCTTTTTTAGTCTTAAAATGTCCAGCATCAACGTGTGGCATGGAGGCTGCACAGTTGAAGAGAGGAAAGCTCTGCAGAGAGTGGTGAAGGCTGCACAGAAGTCTGTTGGAGTCAGTCTCCCCACCATCACAGACATTTACACCTCCAGATGCAGGAAAAGAGCCACCTGCATCATGAAAGACCTCACTCATCCAGCACACTCACTCTTTGCCCCACTCCCCTCAGGACGGAGGTTGAGGAGCATCAAGTGTAGAACCACTAGACTGAGGAACAGCTTCTACCCTGAGGCTGTTAGACTCATGAATAAATAAAAATAAAATAAAAAATAAACACTGCAAAATATCACATCATACTGATGCTGATCTGTTTTCTTGTTGCTGTGTTCATCTGTGTTCATCTGTGACCATCTGCTCATACAAACTCATGTTCGTGCTGCTGTTTATTCCCACTATATTAGGCTTAGTGTATTACTAGTTGATGTTTTTCTTAGTTAATTCTAGATGTTATTACTGTTTTTCTCTTTCATTTGTTGTTGGATGTAACTGGGACCTCGTGTACATAATCTCGTTTTCATCTCATGTACCACATGCGGTGCAAATGACAATAAAGACTCTCTGACTCTCTTTAACTTCACATGTTCATGTTTGTGTCTCTTTCAACAGACAAAACCTGTTGGCACCTGACGTCATGGGCAGACCTGTGTCCTCTGCTCTCTCCTCACCATCCTCCTGCAGCTCTTGGAGAAAAAAGACCAAGAGCTGCTGGATCCAGTTGTACATAAAGACATATCCCTGAGCCACTCCCTGAACAGGTAAGTGTTGACTAGATCAGGTAAAGTCAATCAATCATATATGCTAAAAAATGTATTTGTACTTTAAGAGTAAATGTACTTTTGTTTTAAAGGTCTCCCACCTACCTGCTCCAACATTTTCCTCTGGACCTGTTGTCAGGTATAATCTGTAAATTTTAACATTTAAATACTGTATACACACACATTTCAGTACTACATTGTCTTGTTTTTCCCCTTGGCTAGTCTGGGAGAAAAATACCTAAAGCTTCTGGATCGAGTTGTACACAAAGAAGTACCTGTGAGGCCAACCCTGTAATGGGTAAGTGCTGACTACTTTAGTTTTTTTTTCTTCATTGTTTGGTATGTTCATTGTTATGGAAGATCAAAACTGACATAATTTGAAGTAAAAGCATGTACTGTATATGGACTGATAAATTAATAAATACACAAAAAATGCACCAATTAAATTACAAAGGAGAAATTTACTTCATGTCATATAATTTCATCCATCCATCCATCCATTTTCTTCCGCTTATCCGGGGTCGGGTCGCGGGGGTAGCAGCCTAAGTAGGGAGGCCCAGACTTCCCTCTCCCCAGCCACTTGGAGCAGCTCCTCTGGGGGAATCCCAAGGCGTTCCCAGGCCAGCCGAGAAACATAGTCCCTCCAGCGTGTCCTGGGTCTTCCTCTGGGTCTCCTCCCGGTGGGACATGCCCGGAACACCTCACCAGGGAGGCGTCCAGGAGGCATCCTAACCAGATGCCCGAGCCACCTCAACTGGCTCCTCTCGATGTGGAGAAGCAGCGGCTCTACTCCGAGTCCCTCCCGGATGACTGAGCTTCTCACCCTATCTCTAAGGGAGAGTCCAGACACCCTGCGGAGAAAACTCATTTCAGCCGCTTGTATCCGAGATCTTGTTCTTTCGGTCACAACCCAAAGCTCATGACCATAGATGAGGGTGGGAACGTAGATCGATCGGTAAATTGAGAGCTTTGCCTTTTGACTCAGCTCTCTCTTCACCACGACAGACCGGTACAGCGCCCGCTTCACTGCAGACGCTGCACCTATCCGTCTATCGATCTCACGCTCCAGTTTTCCCTCATTCGTGAACAAGATCCCGAGATACTTAAACTCCTCCACTTGGGGCACACCTTGGCTGCGCCTAGAAATTCTGTCCATAAAAGTTATGAACAGAATCGGTGACAAAGGTCAACCTTTTTATTTTCCAGGTTAGTTCCAATAAATTATATATTTCTGCTTATAATTATAATACATTTTACTGTATTTTTAAAATATATATTTTTGTTTTTCTTGTAGATGCATTTGTGCCTTTTAATGTTTATATTCAATTATTGTTTATATTTTTTCCCCACAAGTTTTTCTTTTTTAAATGGGTCTTGCATTTCTATGTCTCCTGTTTTGACTTTACCTTATGCATTTCTGCTTCATGCACAGTAGATCTACACATGGATCCTGCTCCTTCCTGTTTTTTTGACCAATAGAAGTGGAGTAGTGGTGTAAAAACACATGGAAATAAAAAGACTTTTGGGGGAATAAATATAAAATAAATAAATACTTACAATATAAATATTGGGAGGCACAAATGCACATACAAGTAAAAAGGAACACAAAAATATGTTTTTAAAAACAGTAAAATGTAAAATGTAAAGTTTATTGGAACTAAGCAGAAAAAATAAATATGAAGGTAAATTAAATTATAAAACATGAGGTAAAGTTCTCCTTTTTTAATTTAATTGATGCATTTCAAATGTATTTATTGGTCCTTTTATATACAGTATTTTGGCTTTTACTTCTAATTATGTCAGTTGGGGTTCTCCATTGTTTGTTACCTGCATGATTTAAATTTATTTTACAATCTCTGATGTCCATATCCTCTGACCTAGGCCTCACTGAATTCTCTAATACAGTGTTTTTCAACCTTTTTTGAGCCAAGGCACAGTGTTTTCATCGATAAAAATCCTGAGGCACACCACCAATTAAAATTGTAAACATAGATACACTGTATCTGCCTATATTAAATATACTGTATACAGTAATCATTATTATCAAAGTGTCTTGAATAAGAATGAAATAAACACAAAAATGTATTTTTATCATATTTTATATTTCTTATTTCAAAATGCACTTAACATGTCTTCAAAAACACACCCGAACAGTACCACAATAATGTGGTCTTAAATTTAAAGAGGTTGTAGAAAGGGGGCTTTTTTGATAATTTCCAAGGCACACCTGATGATCACTCGCGGCACACTAGTGTGCCTAGGCACAGTGGTTGAAAAACACTGCTCTAATACTTGACTAAATGTGTTGAGAGCCTCCAGCTGACTACATGCACACGTAAGTTATGACAATTTCTTATGTTTGTTTGTTTTTGTTTTATTATATTGTTTTTTGGTATTGCCTGGTTATAATCTTGTTTTTCTTTGTGCTTTTCTTAGGCTCCTGTCTGACCTCCAAATGCTAATGTTGCTAGCAATGAGGAAACCTCACATCTTCCACAAAGTGCTAAGGTGAATCTACTACTGCCACAGACGGTCCTGCATCTGGAGATTCATCACAGATGACCACTTCATCAAGTTTGCGGACGACACAACAGTGGTAGGTCTCATCAGCAACAACGATGAGACGGACTACAGGAACGAGGTGAGCCGCCTGGCCTTGTGGTGCGGACACAACAATCTCACTCTCAACGTGGAGAAGACAAAGGAGATTGTTGTGGACTTCAGGAAGAGGGATGCCCAACATGCCCCTCTGACCATCAACAGCACCGCAGTGGAGAGAGTGGACAGCACCAAGTTCCTGGGAGTGCATGTCTCAGAGGACCTGTCCTGGAGCAGGAACACTGCATCACTGGCCAAGAAGGCTCACCAGCGTCTCTACTTTCTCCGCAAGCTGAAAAGGGCTGGAGCTTCAACCCCCATCATGTGCACCTTCTACAGAGGTGCCATAGAAAGTGTCCTGACCAGCTGCATCACTGTGTGGTTTGGTGCATGTACTGCATCCTGCCGCAAGAGCCTCCAGCGCATCGTGAGAGCAGCTGAGAAGCTCGTCGGCACCTCCTTCCCCTCACTGCAGGACTTACACAGCAAACGCCTCACTAGGAAGGCCCTCTGCATGGCAGGTGATCCCACACACCCACTACACAGCCGCTTCAGCCTGTTGCCTTCAGGGAGGAGACTGAGGAGTCTCCAGGCTCGAACCAGCAGACTGAGAGACAGCTCTGTTCATCAGGCAGTCAGGATGCTAAACACTCTGCCTGCTCTGCCCCCCCTCCCATTTGAACTGCCTTAACACAAAAAACTTTCTCACACATTATCACACAACACAAAGATTTTAACACTGGACCCTGTGTCATCAAACGGGTTATTCACTAAACTCTCGGTCATGTGCTCATTCAGTTTGCACTACTTCTCATATTTGCACTGTTTGTATTACATCACTGCCTATAGTCATAATACTGTTTACATTCTCTGTTTACATACTACTGTTTACACTCAATGTTTACATTTATTAATACTGTTTACATTTATTACTCTTTACATTTATTACTACTATTTACATTTACACTACTTTTATATCTACACCACTGCTGATACATATACAGGTAGTCCCCGACTTGCGAGCGCTCTAACATACGAGGTTCCGGACTTACGAGCTGGCGAATTTTTGGAAAAAACGCAAAAAATACCGAATTTTTCTGTGTTTTTTCACCACAGTTCGTTAGCTAAACATGTGGACACACGTTTCCGATCATTTTTATGCACTAGTAAGCAGTTTTTCGATGAAAAACGAGTGTTTGTAGTCGCGCTAGCAAAACCGTTCCAACTTACGAGCGAAATTCCGGACTTACGAGAACATGTGCTTCGTGTTCCAACTTACGAATTTTCATCTTACGAGCACCTCGTTGTAACGGAACTCGCTCGTAAGTCGGGGACTACCTGTACAGTATTCTCTGACCAGCCTTATTTAAGGATGCCCAATGTGCCTTACTGCATATGCCACTTTTGCCTCTATACCAACATCAACTACTACCTCATACATATACTGTGTACATTCTCATATGCTAGAACCTTCAGTTCATTTTACAGATATACTTTTTTATACTACTATGCAAAAACTCTGGACAGTATTACACTTTTATTATTTCATTTTATGCTTATGTTCATTAATGTTTAGTGTTTTAGTTTTAGTGTTGGTGTAAATTTTCATACTTTTATACTACTATGCAAAAACTCAGGACAGTGTTACATTTTTACTATTTTATGCTTATGTTTATTAAATGTTTCAGTGTTTTAGTGTTTAAATGGTTACTGTTGCACCGAGGGACTGAGAGAAACGCAATTTCAATCCTGTGTATGTCCTGTACATATTGCAGTTCTGACAATAAAGTTGACTTTGAGATGAGTGAGGACGTCGCTTTCCTCTGCTGTGACTGACTCTTAAAATGACTGAAGGACACTGAAACTGTCATACAGAAGCAGATCATGGTATTTATGATGCATACCTCTGGTAATTGTAGTTTCTTTTATTATTAAGGTTCTTATGTCATCATGTTATCAATTTTAACTTTTTAACATTTTTTAATTCGTTTTGCTCATGAATAAACAGTTTTTAAGCAACAACTTGTGTGGATATTTTGTGTGCGCTCTATTTAGACCTGTTGTACATATCTGTATTGCGGGTTTGAACCAGATCTGGGCCGCGTTTTGAGATTCGACTTATGCCTCTTTTCCACCGCTCGGCTCGGCTCGGGTTGGATCGGCTCAGGTCGGCTCAGTTCGGGTCGGGTCACATCTATGTTCTGTTTCCACAGCTTTTTTGTACCCCTTCTGTGGGCGGGGTCCAGAATCCTACTCGTCTTACCACATGGTGGCAGTAGTGTTCCTCAAGCTATTTACTACAGTACTAGCCACCACTAGAAGAAGAACACAATAAAGACTTTGTATCACATATTATCAATTCTATCAAAAACCACATAGCTGATATTTTTCAAAAAAATCTAGTGTGATCACAACATATTCATACACGAAATGTATCCTGTTGGAGTTATTTGAAATAAAATTCAATGTTTTATAGACATAAATGTGTCAACCTACGTCCAGTATTTTCTACTTTGTATCACATATTATCATTTCTATCAAAAACCACATAGCTGATATTTTTCAAAAAAATCTAGTGTGATCACAACATATTCATACACGAAATGTATCCTGTTGGAGTTATTTGAAATAAAATTCAATGTTTTATAGACATAAATGTGTCAACCTACGTCCATTATTTTCTACTTTGTATCACATATTATCATTTCTATCAAAAACCACATAGCTGATATTTTTCAAAAAAATCTAGTGTGATCACAACATATTCATACACGAAATGTATCCTGTTGGAGTTATTTGAAATAAAATTCAATGTTTTATAGACATAAATGTGTCAACCTACGTCCAGTATTTTCTACTTTGTATCACATATTATCATTTCTATCAAAAACCACATAGCTGATATTTTTCAAAAAAATCTAGTGTGATCACAACATATTCATACACGAAATGTATCCTGTTGGAGTTATTTGAAATAAAATTCAATGTTTTATAGACATAAATGTGTCAACCTACGTCCAGTATTTTCTACTTTGTATCACATATTATCATTTCTATCAAAAACCACATAGCTGATATTTTTCAAAAAAATCTAGTGTGATCACAACATATTCATACACGAAATGTATCCTGTTGGAGTTATTTGAAATAAAATTCAATGTTTTATAGACATAAATGTGTCAACCTACGTCCAGTATTTTCTACTTTGTATCACATATTATCATTTCTATCAAAAACCACATAGCTGATATTTTTCAAAAAAATCTAGTGTGATCACAACATATTCATACACGAAATGTATCCTGTTGGAGTTATTTGAAATAAAATTCAATGTTTTATAGACATAAATGTGTCAACCTACGTCCATTATTTTCTACTTTGTATCACATATTATCATTTCTATCAAAAACCACATAGCTGATATTTTTCAAAAAAATCTAGTGTGATCACAACATATTCATACACGAAATGTATCCTGTTGGAGTTATTTGAAATAAAATTCGAATTTTTATAATTTATTTTCGTTGTGCAAACACAGGTTTTGGAAAAAGTCAAAGCGAAACTACTTTAAATGCAGCACATTTGACCATACGTGACAATATTAAAGCGTGGTTAAGCTCAGGAGCCCTCGTACTATTAAAGTCAGCTATGAAATATATTTTATATCTGTTCATTGAGCTACATTTAAAGACATAAAGCCGCCCGCGCGCCGCGTGTTACTCGTGGCGAAACTACTTTTTAAAATCGTGCAGTTTTGAGCAGTACGTGATTTTATTAAGGACACGTTCAGCTGAAGACCCATCTTTGCTATAAATTTAAAAAATAACAATTGTTTTTACCGTGTTATTCATGTAAAAGTCCTGCAGTGATCGCGTCCCTCGCTTCCGTAAAAACAGCTCTCGTCTCCTCCTCCCTCCTTCCGGAGCGGGTGAGCTCGCTTCAGTACCCCTCTGAAAGCAGCCCGAAAATCTCAGGAAATCTCGCGCGGCTCCGCTCGGAATAGCCGGTGGGAAAGGATGAAAGGGGGTCTCTGCGACGCACATATGACGTAACATCCGACCCGAGCCGACCGGTGGAAAAGGGGCATTACTCTACTGGGCCGGACCTGGGCCAAATCCGCCTAAAAATGAAATGAGGATGCCGCATCTGGGCCGCATCTGGCCCAAATTTGCCTAAAAACTAAACAAGGATTCTGTATCTGGGCCGCATTTGGGCCGAATGCAGTAGTTTTGTAGCACTTCTGGCCCACCTCCGGCCCAGATCCAATCCAGATCCGCAATCCACATCCGGGCCAGTTTTGGCCCGTTGGACAAAAAGACACCGGGCCGGATCCATTTTACAAATGCGGGCCAAATGTTTTCATACATTTGGCCCAGATCCGGCCCACATAACTTTTGCTGTATGGGTAACTTTAATAAAATGATCAGTCAGCTCAGTACAGCACTTGCAATAATTTTTATTTTTTTACCCTACCTACAAAAATAATCTGAATCGGGAATCGAAAGGAACCGGAATCGAAACAAAGAATCAGAATCGGAACCGATCAAATTCAAACGATGCCCAACCCTAGGTGCGCCACCCCGTCAACAGAACTGAGCACCCCGCCTACCAGACCAAACTTGACAAAAGACAGAAGAAAGAACTGGAAGTAGCAGAAATGAAGATGCTGAGGTTCTCCTTAGGCGTGACAAGGATGGATAAGATCAGGAATGAGATCATCAGAGGTACAGCACATGTTGAACAACTGGGAGATAAAGTTAGGGAGGACACACTGAGATGGTTTGGACATGTCCAGAGGAGGGACAGTGGGTATATTGGTAGAAGGATGTTAGAAATGCAGATGCCAGGAAAAAGACACAGAGGAAGGCCAAAGAGGAGATATATGGATGCAGTTAGAGAGGACATGAAGGTAGTTGGAGTGAGGACAGAGGATGCAGAGGACAGAGTGAGGTGGAGGAGGATGACTCGCTGTGGCGACCCCTGAAAAGGGAAAAGCCGAAAGAAGAAGAAGAAGATGTACGCTTGTTCAGTCTCATGTCGATAAGCGGGTGTGCGGCGCAGCGTACAAACGCCACATGATCTGAGTTCCGACTTACATCAAAAAATCCGGACTTACGAACGCCACGTGTTCTGAGTTCCGACTTACGTCAAAAAATCCGGACTTACGAACGCCACGTGTACCGATTTCTGACTTACGTCAAAATCGGAATACGAACAGTGCATAGAAACGTAACTCGTACGTAACTCGAGGACTCCATTATATTCCACCAGATCATAGAACTTCAATAGTTTCATTTTAGAAAACAATATATTAGATGGATGACAGTAATGCACTCTTGTTATGATTCTTATAGCTCTTTTCTGTAAGATAATAATAGGCTTTGTTATAGTTCTGCACGCTGTTCCCCAAACATCAACACAGTAATTCAAATGTGGTACAATTATTGCATTACACAGCAAATACAAGGCTTTATCGTTCAATAAGTCTTTCACTCTGTATAATACAGCCGTGGATTTAGATATTTTTGTTTTAACAGAATTTATGTGCTGCTTCCAAGACAGTTCATCATCAATAATTATTCCCAAAAACTTCGTTTCATTCACTACATATTTCAACACCATTAATTATGAAAGGAACAGCAGAAGATATCTTTTCATTACTAAAAATCATATAGTTTGTTTTATCTGTGTTCAATGATGGCTTATTTAAATCAAACCAAGTTTGTATCTTGACAAACTCCTTATTAATTAACTCTAACAATTTTTCCAAGTCATAACTCAAATAAAAAAAAGTGGTGTCATCAGCAAAAAGGACACAATTGAGAATACCAGACACATCCATCAGATCATTGATACATAAACAACTTCGGTCCCAATACAGAGCCCTGTGGCACTCCACATGAAACACTACAGAGTCCAGATCTTAAATAATCTATTTGTACAAATTGCTTTCTGTCATGCAAATAGCTACGTATCCACTGCAAAGCAGGTCCTCTGATACCATATTTATCCAATTTTCCAAGTAGAATAGTATGGTCAATTGTATCAAACGCCTTTTTGAGATCAACAAACACACTAACACAATATGGTTTTTGATCCACTGCTGCAGTTACATATTCCGTCAACTCCATAAGAACTATGGACGTTGATTTATTTGATCTGAACCCATATTGACTGTTACTTAAAATGTTATGTTTATCTAGAAAAAGGTCTAATCTAAATACAAATAAGTTTTCTAAAATGTTTGAGAATTGTGGCAGCAATAAAATAGGTCTGTAGTTGTTATATAGACACCTGTCACCATTCTTAAAAAGAGGAACCACCTTAGCTATTTTCATTCTATTCGGAAATATTCCAGATGAAAATGACAAATTACAAATATATGTGAATGGCTCGATAACATAACTTATGATTTCTTTCATAACCATCATGTCCATATCTTCACAGTCTTTTGATCTTATATCAGCAATTTTTTTGACTACCATCAGTATTTCTTCCTTGTCGGTTCCCTTTAGAAACATGCTATTTACACTACTATTAATAGAATGACCCGTACTTGTGTCCAATTTTGGTATTTTTCCAGCAAGGTTAGATCCGACTTTCACAAAAGAATTATTAAATCCATTTGCGATTTCACTTTCATTGTGGATTTCCACATTGTTTTCAACAAAACATTTCTTACATCCTGGAGACACTCCGTTGTCCTCCTACACTTACATAACCAAAACCTCTCTTTACTAGAGACATTTTATATATCCTTGCATACTATGAAAGTATTATGACTTTAGAAAGTGGCAGCTCAGCTAAAATGTATTTACAGGGCGTCTGGTCCAATGTGACTTGGTGGACAAGCCCCCCTAGTAGTCTGTATACTTTTTGTTGTTGTTTTTAACACATCTCATGTTCAGTTGTTTTGGTGTTTTTGGTGCAGCATGTTTTTCTTTTTTGATTGTGTGTTTCTTCATTTATTTTCTGTGATTGAATACCTTTTTTCTGTTGCATTTGTTTTATTGGTTAGAAGTTAGGATTATTCATGTGTTTGCAGCACATTTTAACCGTTTGCTGTGCATTTAGCTGTGTGTAGCTTGTTTGCACCTGTCGTCCACCGTTGAGACGGGACTCCTCAGTGACTAACCATGAAAGATGTACCTCTTCTGGTGTAAGTTGAACTAGATTTTTACAGAAGCTCTCATATTAAAAATCAAAGCACCACCTAGTGGTCAAATATAAAAATCTAACGTTTGGTAATAAAGGTACAAAGAAAAAACATTACTGAAAGGAATGCGTTATTTTATATGAGATTAAAAAGAGACAAAACTAAGGTTATTATTCAGTGAAACTGCTTTTCTATGATATGGATCCCCATGTGTTTGTTTAAAGATGACTTACGTCCAAACCTTTGTCCACAAAGATCACAAACAAATGCTTTCTGTCCTGTGTGAACTATCATGTGTTTGTTTAAAGCTGACTTATGTCCAAACCTTTGTCCACAAAGATCACAAACAAATTCTTTCTGTCCTGTGTGAACTATCATGTGTGTGTTTAAATGTGACTTCCGTCCAAACCTTTGTCCACAAAGATCACAAGCAAATGCTTTCTGTCCTGTGTGAACTATCATGTGTTTGTTTAAATTTGACTTATATCCAAACCTTTGTCCACAAAGATCACAAGCAAATGCTTTCTGTCCTGTGTGAACTATCATGTGTGTGTTTAAAGCTGACTTTTATCCAAACCTTTGTCCACAAAGATCACAAGCAAATGCTTTCTGTCCTGTGTGAACTATCATGTGTGTGTTTAAAGTTGACTTCCGTCCAAACCTTTGTCCACAAAGATCACAAGCAAATGCTTTCTGTCCTGTGTGAACTATCATGTGTGTGTTTAAATTGACTTCTGTCCAAACCTTTGTCCACAAAGATCACAAGCAAATGCTTTCTGTCCTGTGTGAACTATCATGTGTGTGTTTAAAGATGACTTATGTCCAAACCTTTGTCCACAAAGATCACAAACAAATGCTTTCTGTCCTGTGTGAACTATCATGTGTGTGTTTAAATTTGACTTCCGTCCAAACCTTTGTCCACAAAGATCACAAACAAATGCTTTCTGTCCTGTGTGAACTATCATGTGTTTTTTTAGATCACCCATTCTGTTAAATCTTTTTCCACAGTCTTTACAACTAAATGAGGTCTGTCTTGACTGTCTTTTCTCGACTGAGCTTCCAGTTTTCTTCACTTCAACACATTCCTTGACAACCAAACAACTTGAAGACATCACTGACTGACTTGTCTTGTGAATTTTTTTCCCGTGCTCAGTGAAGCTGCAAGATTTGTTGTCAGTGTTTACGCCTGACTCAGGAGCTCTGATCTTCTTCCAGTCTTTGTCACCATCTTCAGGTTCTGACCCAGAGTCTGATAAGTCTTTTAGCTGAGAGTCAGAGTCATTCACATCATCACCTTCATCATCCTCACTGACTTCAGTCTCTGAAGAGCTGCAATCATCTCCATAAGTATTTAGATCTGGGTTCCTGGTAGTCTCTGCTCCTCCACAGTCCTCTCCACCAGTTGATGCTTTCATCTGGTCAGCTGAACTGCTGGTTGGAAGATCTTCCTCTTTTACTTGGTGCTGATGAAGCTGTAAAAATAGACGTTTCTCTTCATCTTCCTCACTCTTCAAAGGAACAGCAGTGAATGCAAACCCGGGGTCATCAGTCTCTGTTTTCACACAAAACTGCTCTCCCTCTTGACTGGTCCACAGTTCCTCATCTTCCTCCTTTATGTTGAGGGTCTCTGGATCCTGTTGATCCACCCCAAGCATCTGTACTTCAGGAGCTTCTTTAATCAGAACCATCTGCTGAACATCTGCAGGGACCACAGAAAACGTGAACATCAGGCACAATTATAACTTTAAATTCACACATACAGCGATGCTTGAAAGTTTGTGAAGCCTTTAAAACTTTATAAATTTCTGCATAAAAATGACCTAAAACATCATCAGATTTTCACACAAGTCCTAAAAGTAGATAAAGAGAACCCAGTTAAACAAATGAGACAAAATATTATACTTGGTCATTTATCGAGGAAAATTATCCAATATTACAGGTAACCCCCGACCTACGACCCCATCGACCTGCGAACCACGGGACCTACGAACATATCATATTTAATAAAAATATGAATTTAAAAAAAAAAAAATTTTTTTTTTTTTTTTTTTGTGTTTAAATGTTCTTAATTTCATGTGTACATCACTTTGTTGCAGCTCTGGTTGTTTTAAAGGCTTTATAAATAATAATTATGATAAAAAAGATCATTTCTGATCATTTTTGAGCAATTTTTGAGCAATTTTGGGCAACAGGAAGTAGGTCTTCAGTTTACACGGTCACAAATTAATGTAGAACACCGGACGCTATTTTAGGTTCAGTCACTGGGGTCTCCGGTCACAAATTAATGTAGAACACCGGACGCCATCTTAGGTTAGCTGCCGAGAGCCGGACGAAGACTGGTGACCAGGATGGCTTCATATGGATTAATTACTAGCTGGAAACGTCTCTGTGAACTTTGTGGATGTCTCAAGCAGCAGCGGATTTATCGCCGATCGTGCCAGGCCGCCGTGCGAACACCTCCGGCCGGCCTGGCTACACCTCCGGCCTGGCTAGCTCCAGAGCTAACACTGGAGCTAACACGGGAGCCGGCCTTTTGAACACTGGTGACCAGGATCGCATCATGTGGATTAATTACTAGCTGGAATAGCTCTGTGGACGTCTCAGGCTGGAGCAGCGGCTGGAGCAGCAGCTGCAGATTGATCGCGCCGCCGCTCCAACACTAGCTCATGGCTTGGCTAGCAGAAGCTAGCCAGCTAGCTAACACAGGTCTGGAGCAGCTGCGGTGGCTTGCCGGCCCCCGCGCTGCTTGGCCCGAAAACAATCAACGCATGGCAACCTATGTCGGCTTTGACCATCTCAAAGTAAGAAAATATATTTTTATTTATTCTGTAAATGTGAATAGCAATGTTTAACATTACAGTACACTACTTTACATGCTTAAATGTGTGCGCGCGCTCCGTTAGCATGATAAATAAAGGTTGAATGAATGAATGAATGAATAATTTTTTTTTAATATAATTTTCACCCCCTACCTACGAACGGATCGAGCTGCGAACGGTTCTTAGGTCCCAAACTCGTTCGTAGGTCGGGGGTTCCCTGTACATGATTTTTCCTGAGATTTGTCAAGCTGTTTCATCAGTAATGCACAAAAATAAATTAAACATTGATGAGAGCATGTAGTGTTCACATGAACTAAGTTTGAATTTATATCCATCCATAGCCATTGTGAGACAAACTGCCTCAATTGTACTCGTCAATGTCTGAAAGTAAACTAACAACTTGTAATTGTTACCAATAAAAACAACTGATTTTGCTTATTTATAACAAAATGGTGGTGAATGATGCATATTTAGAGGTTTATTTTATAATACAGTAATATATATTTACAACGGTCACAAAAAAAAGAAGAAAACTTTACAGAATTAAGCAATGCTTTAAAAGGCCTGTCTCAAATACAGTACTGTACAGTATATGTAAACTGTGAAATTATTTTTGGAGGAGACCATTATATGGTAATGGTCAAGTGGCTTGATAGATGTCAATCAAATATGCAAAATCATCATTACAACTCCATTTTGTTTGAATTTTGTAATGAGTTCAAGTTGAATGATACACGGCACACTTTACGTCAAGAGGCACACATTTTTAACTGGTTTAAAACCAGATGGAACAATGGGGAGTGGTGGCGCAAGAGGTTAAGAAGGTGAGCTTGTGATCGGAAGGTCGCCGGTTCAAGCCCCGGTACCGACAACATCAAAGATGTGGGTGGGATAAGTGAAAGATGGGGGTGGGATAAGTGAAGCGGTCACACTTGTCTCACCCTCATCTGCCCCACTCTGGGCCCTTGAGCAAGGCCCTTAACCCACACCATCTGCTCCCCCGGGAACCCTAGATAGCAGCTCTCTGCTCCACATAGAGGGCTGTGGTTGCTCGGTGGTCTGTGGTTGTGTCAGGAAGGGCATCCGGCGTAAAAACAACTGCCAAATCTTCGTGTGGCAACCCCTAATGCAGGGAAAAAAGCCGAAAGAAGAAAAAAAACAAAAAACAGATGGAACAATTAAATCTAGACTAAACTTTTGGCTTGTATTAGATATTACACATGGCCTAGAAGTTAAAGTGCATGTTTCATGTTAGTTTTTTGGGCAGAAAAATAATATTTAGAGGTAATACAGTAATTTTGATAATCATCCCTGCTTTCCAAATTAATAGCAAGAGCCTTACAGCCACAAATCGGGAGGAAAACGCTGAGCCTAAAAAAAAAAGTGCGGTTTTGGAGCCACGAGGAGGCGAAGTAGTCGGAAGTTGTTGTATTGAATTGTTTTGAAGCGAAAGAGGTCCAATAATGTAAAAAAGCCAAGTCTGGTCCTCTGGACATTCAAAAAATAAAACAAAACAAAGCAGCAAAAAAAAATGTAGAAACGTTTCGTCTTTCGTTTGAAAGACTTCCTCAGTCTGAGAAGCTGTATTCAGCTCAGTCTTATAAATAGCACCCTCTCACAGTGGATCAACCAGTTGGCTGATGACAGCCTGAAAGACGCACTTTAACTCTACTAACTCTGCTGCACCACTTACTGATCACTGTACTGTATGAATAAGCTCACTTTAACTCCTACAAACGCACAAAGGCACGCCAAAGAATTTGGGAAATTCAGTTTGAATCTCCTTAATCATGACCACTTTTGTCAGGACATAAAAAGAACAATCGTTGATTTAAACAAAGACTCATCACTATCAAATTATAGAGTGAAGTGGGATCACTTAAAATATAACTCTCAAATTTAAATTTGTCAAATTTCAAGTCAACTCAGGAAACAAAGAGAAGCCGACATTGTTAGAGAAATTCCTGACATTCATTTACTAAACGAAGATGACAAATGACGATCCTCCTACACTCCTAACTAGACAATATTTACATCAACCAAGCCAAAGAAGCCTACATCCTGTCAAAAGCAAAATGGATAGAAGGGGGGTAAAGATGTTCAGCATATTTCTGTAGACTAGACAAAAAGAGACGGTAACAAATAGGGGTGTAACGGTACGCTAAAATCTCATTTAGGTTCAGTACAGTTTCAAGGAGGGCTTGGTTCGATATATTTTCAGTACAAAAAGAAGCCAAAATGAAGACTTACAAAATGTTTATTTTAAAAATATGTCAAGTAAACAATACATTTGTGTACAAATAAATAAAAGCAACCCATTTGGATGACATTTTAAATAAACAGCACTCTTTACAATAAATAAACTATACTAACAATAATAAAAATCTTAATAAATACATTAACAGTCAGAACCAGAACAATAAGCAGCAACTGACTGTTTACAATCTAACGCCAAAAATAAACTACATGCGGCTCCGCTCCGCAGGTCGCAGCTGAGCGAGTCCAATTTCCACTTCCTCCGCTCCGCTCAGGTCCGCATGGATGCGCCGCTCCGAGACGCATGCGCGGGAAGTGCGAGATCACGCGATAAATCAAGTGATAAATAAGTAAGTCAGAACAAAACAATTCATTCGGTGGAAGAAGGAGAACAACAGTAGATACTGCTGCCTTGATATTCTCTCGTAAATGAGCGACAGGACATGGTTTGAGCAACAGGAAGTGATGTATTACATTTCAGAATAAAATACTTTATTTATTTATTTATTGTATTGCGTTTGTAGGCGTAGTCATAAATGATAGTTTGACAGCATTTTTGTACAAATAAATCCGTATAGAGCTAGGATTAGTCCGCCCGTGGTGATTTTATTTTGTAAATACGGAAGTTGTGCTCGTTCCTTTTCCTGTTGGTGCGACGTAATCTTCAAAAGTTGACTCCGGCACAGCTCCGTCATCCGGCAGAAATAGAAAAATTTCTAATTTTGACGGACTGCCGTCCGCTCGCCGCTGCTCGCCGCCGCCGTGTGGAGCCAGTGTAAATTCTCTCATTGATTATAATGGGTGCGTATTTGCTGCGGAGGTCGGACCGGAGCGGGACGGAGCCGGAACGCATGTAGTGTATTTTTGGCGTAACTACCGTATTTTCTGGAGTATAGGTTGCACCTTTTTATACTTTTTTCAAGGCCTGCGACCTATACCATACCATACCATACCATTTTATTTATAAAGCACTTTAAACAGGAACAAGTCCACACCAAAGTGCTGGACAAACAAACACGCAACAGGCAACACAGACAATGAAGTACAACACGAAAAACATAAAAACATTGCAGATCATACATCAAACGATCCAATACAAATCAGCTGGCATTGAAAGCGATGGAGTAGTAGTGAGTTTTTAACCGGGATTTGAAAACCGAGAGGGAGGGGTGCGACCTATATATGGCTTTGCTATCACTTTCAGTCGCTAGGGGCGCATGGTAGTACCATTTCCGGCTGTTAGGGGCACATGTTAGTACCATTTTTGGCCGCTAGGGGCGCAGGCAGTGCAGTACCAGTTTCGGCCGCTAGGGGGGCGCATGGTAGTACCAGTTTCGGCCACTAGGGGCGCATGGTAGTACCACTTTCGGCCGCTATGGGTGCTAAAGAGACCTGTAGTCTGTTTACCGGTACAGTACCTGCAGATGTGCCTGGAGGCGTTACCCGTTTGTGTATTGAGCATAAAACCCCATCACCCAACCGACATCTCTGAGAGTGAGTGAGGAGATACAGCAAGAACAACAAAACAACTACAGAGAACCAGAAGACAACAGCAGCCATGCCTCCTAAAAGAAAGTCCTACACGGCATAATTTAAGTTGGAGGTGGACAAATTTGCCGTGGTGCACGGGAACCGTGCCGCTGACCGCCAGTACGGGGTCAGTGAGAAGGTGATCCGGGGCTGGAGGAAGTCGGAGGGAGTTATCCAAGCCATGAAGCGGTCCAAGCGGGCCAACAGGGGCATGAAAGCCAGGTGGCCAGAACTGGAGGACAAAGTCAAGTCTTAGGTCCTGTCCAAGCGTGCATGTGGAAGAGGGGTCTCCACGGTGCAGCTTCGCCTCCACGCCATCTCTGTTTCTAAGGACATCAGGGTCTCTGAGTTCGCTGGTGGTCCGAGCTGGAGTTTCAGGTTCATGAAACGCCACAACCTGTCCATCAGGGCCCAGAACACCATGTCCCAGAAGCTCCCGGCAGACTACCAGGAGAAACTGGACAACTTTCGAGCCTTTGTGAGTCGGCAGGTAAGCTAACATGGTTTTATTTTTGTGTGTTAAACGTACCTGTATCTTGCTAAATGTTATGTATCCTGAAGGGATTAAATGACAAAAAAAGTTTAAACCTCAGTTTAGGTCACCTGAAGTCTGCAGCCTCCTGCTGCACTTTTTTTTACTCAGCTAATCAGGCTTGATTGGCTGAGCTGCAGACACCTGCTGGCTCTCTCTTCCTTTTATAAGCTGGGAGCAAGAGCCAGAACAGGGTGGAGGTTATGTGATGGCCAACTGAGGTTGGTGGATGCAAGCAGGAGCTTGTTGGAGCAACTTGAGAGCCTTTTTGGAAGGTAAACCAAGTTTATTGAAAAGCTTGTAGTGCAGGGAGTTTCTCCACCCTCCCTGGCTGTTTGTGAGCTCTAGTTAATCTAGAGTTTGTTTGTTTGCTCCTGTTGGAGTGTGTGTTTGTTGGAGCACCCGAGTGCTCTTGTGGATTCTTTATAGAGTCGTGTGAGCTCTAGTTGATCTAGAGTTTTGGCTGTGGTGTGCTCCTGTGAGAGTTGTGTTTAGGAGCACGGAGTGCTCATAAGGACTCTTTAGATAGAGTGAGTTAGGAACACTGATAGTGTTCTGTTTTGTGACCTCAAGGTAACCTGAGAGGTGTGGACTTGAGCCCTGAGGCTCAAGTGTGTTAAGTTTGAGACTGTAAGAGGTTTGTGTCTGTCCATAGGACAACAGTTGTTTTTTTCCCTCTTATTTACTTTCATCACTTTCTGGTTGGGTAAAGCTGGTAGTCCTGTTTTCGCTTTAGTTCCTTCCTGTAGGCCTAGAGTTTTGGTAGAGGTAGCCCGCTGTCTAACAGGGTTCGCCGGCTCTCTATAGGAGTTGGCTCTGTTGGGCAGCCTTATTTTGATTTTGGCCACTTTTTCCCCAACCCATCTCTCTGTTCTTCTTTCTTTTTTTTTTTTAGTGTGACGTGGGATGCCAGGAGAAGCCGGTGGTGGTTCCACTGCTGAGTCTTTAGTTTAGTAAATAAAATTCAGTTAAACCTTTTTCTTGTGTCCTGCGTCCTTTAAATGTGTTTTGATCCTCACCGGTCGTAACATATTTATTGGATGGCTCGTCCGGGATCTGAATTAGTATTGGGGGCTCGTTTGTAAGGTGCTATGTTTTTTGAGTTGTCTGCTCGTCTGTTTGTCTGCACAGGACAAACTTGTTGGAGTGTTTCTGTGAAGCACTTGAGTTTTTAGACAACTCATGTTTGCTGAGCACCTGCTGTGCATGTTTGTAGGAGTCTGGTTTTGAGCAGACATTGTGGTTTTTGTGCCTAAATATTGAGAGTGTGAAGTTTTTTTGAAGCTAAGTGTTTTTGGACAGCAGTTAATAGAATTAACTGCTCCTTTTTACATTTGGTGTGTTTTGACAGCTGTGTGCTGTAGTTTGCACTCTCTCTGGAGCTGACAGGACCAGCTCCTAGTTGTTGATTAGGCTGAAACGCAGGTGTGTGTTTCTGTATGTGTGCTGCTTGATAGTGTTAATTGCTGTCAGCTGTGTGTGTTTTTGGATTGTGCTGCGTTCAAATGCAGCTGGGATTTTGCTGTTGTTTACAGTGAAAGTCATTTGAAGAAGGGTACAGCTTAAAAACTGTTTGTCTGCATCATGGCGTTCAATTTAAAGACATTTATTGAACAGCCTACAGTGCAGGTCTTTGCAGACTGCACAAGAGATCAAAAGCTAAGTGTTGCAAACCATTTTAAGGTTGACGTCAGAAAATATGCTGATGATGAATGGTTGGGAAGTGAACTGCTTTGTGAATTGGTTCAGCTTAGGATTTTTCCAGAGATAAATGAGCAACTGCGTTTGAGAGAAAAGGAGGAGGAAAGAGAACGTTTGATTGCCATGGAGAGAAAGAAGCTTGAAGAGGAGCGAGATGCTTTAAAAGAAAAACAAGAGTGTGAACTTTTGTTTTTAAAAAAACGGGTACAAGAGAGACAGCTCGTACACCAAGCTTGGCTGAATAAACAAAAAGAAGAACAACAAGCTGCTTTGAAGAGACTTCACGCTGCTCAGGAAGAGAAGAAGCGTCTTCTAGAACAAAAAATACAAGAGATGCTGAGAGAGTTGGAGCAAGAACGATTGGAGTCACAGAGAGAATTAAAGCTCAAAGCTGAACTGGAAAAGCAACGTTCGTGTCCCACTGTGTGTCATCTAAAGGTGACACCAGAGCTTTTCACTCAAGCAGGTGAGCCACTTCTACAGGAGGTGGCGCTTCAAGAACATCGACTGGAGGAAGAAGAGGATTAGTCTGTTTTGAGTAACAGCTTCCTGATGGACTGTGAAGAAAAACCGATTCCAGTTGAGGAGGTGAAACTCTTGCTTCATCTTCAAGAAGGAGATGACGATCTCGGTGACTGTTTTTTACAGTTGTTTGACACTGAACTGCTCCTAGTTCAGTCAAGTGAGGACCTGAAGATCTCTGAAGAAGTGAAAAATCACGCAACAAGTCCTCCTGCTCTTTCTTGTCCTGTTCCAGCCACCGTGGAGAAAAATGAAAGAGTACTGATGGACAAACTGGGACCGTTGATTAAAAGTACAGCAGAAAATGCATACTAAATGTCTGTGAGATGTGAGGTGCTGCAACCTTATGTTGAATGTGTGTTTTTTAACTGTCTCTGCTGTGTTTACAGTGCGACTGATGGCAGAGCTGTTGCAACTGACACGGAGGTGCTGTCCATTGCAGGAAATGAGGAGGACAGATTTCCCCTGGCTGTCGTGAGAAGCATCCAGTCTCACACTGGCACCATTAACCATGGTGTTAGTATTTGTTTGGGGTCTGATAAGCAAAACCTTTTTAGGGTAAAACCAGACCCAAGAAGTCGTTTTGGTTTTAAAACTTTTTGAGTGACTGTAGAGAGTTTGTTAGCGGTTTGACAGACTAGTTTTAATGAGGTTTTTAGTCTGTTTGAGTGATAAGGACCGCTACATGTGACCTCACTGTTTTTGTATGGGTCAAGTACGATGTTTTTACCTCACATCTACATCACCCCATACAAAACATTTAGCAGTGGGAGTGTTATGTATCCTGAAGGGATTAAATGAAAAAAAAAAAGTTTAAACCTCAGTTTAGGTCACCTGAAGTCTGCAGCCTCCTGCTGCACTTTTTTTTTTTACTCAGCTAACCAGGCTTGATTGGCTGAGCTGCAGACACCTGCTGGCTCTCTCTTCCTTTTATAAGCTGGGAGCAAGAGCCAGAACAGGGTGGAGGTTATGTGATGGCCAACTGAGGTTGGTGGATGCAAGCAGGAGCTTGTTGGAGCAACTTGAGAGCCTTTTTGGAAGGTAAACCAAGTTTATTGAAAAGCTTGTAGTGCAGGGAGTTTCTCCACCCTCCCTGGCTGTTTTCTAGTTAATCTAGAGTTTGTTTGTTTGCTCCTGTTGGAGTGTATGTTTGTTGGAGCACCCGAGTGCTCTTGTGGATTCTTTATAGAGTCGTGTGAGCTCTAGTTGATCTAGAGTTTTGGCTGTGGTGTGCTCCTGTGAGAGTTGTGTTTAAGAGCACAGAGTGCTCATAAGGACTCTTTAGATAGAGTGAGTTGGGAACACTGACAGTGTTCTGTTTTGTGACCTCAAGGTAACATGAGAGGTGTGGACTTGAGCCCTGAGGCTCAAGTGTGTTAAGTTTGAGACAGTAAGAGTTTTGTGTCTGTCCATAGGACAACAGTTGTTTTTTCCCTCTTATTTACTTTCATCACTTTCTGGTTGGGTAAAGCTGGTAGTCCTGTTTTCGCTTTAGTTCCTTCCTGTAGGCCTAGAGTTTTGGTAGAGGTAGCCCGCTGTCTAACAGGGTTCGCCGGCTCTCTATAGGAGTTGGCTCTGTTGGGCAGCCTTATTTTGATTTTGGCCGCTTTTTCCCCAACCCATCTCTCTGTTGAACTTTCTTTTTTTTTTAGTGTGACGTGGGATGCCAGGAGAAGCCGGTGGTGGTTCCACTGCTGAGTCTTTAGTTTAGTAAATAAAATTCTGTTAAACCTTTTTCTTGTGTCCTGCGTCCTTTAAATGTGTTTTGATCCTCACCGGTCGTAACACTAAATTTTAATAGATTAATTTAATATAAAATTGCGCGCTCACAGCGAGTATGTGGTCAGTCAGTGCGCGCACGTTTCTTTGTTTAATGTACCCTACGAAAATGTCTGGCTTCGTGTATCGCCTGGTACCGGTACCGCTAGCTAAGCTACCATATTTTTTGTGTGTGTGTTAAACGTACCTGTATCTTGCAAAATTTTAATAGATTAATTTAATATAAAATCGCGCGCTCACAGCGAGTTTGTGGTCAGTCAGTGCGTGCGCGTTTCTTTGTTTAATGTACCGTACGAAAATGTCTGCCTTTGTGTATCGCCTGGTACCGGTACCGCTAAGCTAACATATTTTTCGTTTGTGTGTTTAACGCACCGGTATCTTGCTAAATTTTAATAATTAATTTAATAGAAATCACGCGCTCACAGCGAGTTTGTGGTCAGTGGGTGCATGCTCGATTCTTTGTTTACATTTTTTTGTGTGTGTTTAACGTACCAGAATCTTGCTAAATTTTAATATATTAATTTAATAATAATAATAATAATGAATTTAATTTATAATGCACTTTTTATTAACAACAATCTCAAAGTGCTACAAAGTACAGCTAAAATTAAAAATAAAAAACAAGTGATAAAATCAAGTAAGATCAGTGATAAAACAACAAAAAACAATAATAAAATCAATTAAAACAATGATAATATCAACTAAGATCAAAGATAAAATCATGTGGAGGCAGAGTACGGTAGGCTCGCTTAAAAAGAAAGGTCTTTAAGCCTTGTTTAAAGTCAACCAGTGACTGTGGAGCACTGGTTTAATATAAAATCACGTGCTCACATCGACTTTGTTGTTAGTGGGTAGGGGTGGGCGATATGGCTCAAAAATTATATTGTGATATTTCAGAGTATTATCACGATAACGATAAATTTCATGATATAACCTAAAAAAAATAATCAAATGTATTTATTTGACAAAATTAACTTAACATGTTGCTTTGCAGTATTATATAAAAATTTTAAAAACAACAAGGGGTAATTTTACTGAAATTACTTTTGTAAAGGATTATGAGGAGGTCAATATTAATACTGACCTCTTTACCTTAATTAATTTACTTTTTCAGATTGAATAGTAATTTCACGGATTCTTTTCTTTTTCAGTTTACCCAATATTTCTGTGATCTTTATGATGGATAAATAAATAATGCCATAGAGTGACAATGGACACGTTAACTTAGCTTGGTATGTCAAGGACACTACCATTCTACTTCCGCTCTCGGCAGGGACTGGTCGCATCTCCTTTTTGCTCCTACATCTCCCTGGTTTCCCCCCCCCCCCGCTTCTGCATTTGTCTCGTCTATAACTCTTCAGCGCTCGCTCGAACTAATTTGGAATGGAATTATGGGCGTGGACTGTCTTCTGGGCTATTTCATTTATCGATTCTATCGATAACAAAAATTTCTGCGAAGCGCACCGGCCAGGGAGAGCCAGGGCGCCCTATCGACACGCAGGCGGTGAGCTACATTATGGACTCTATGAGCAGGCTAATGCAGCTGTCCGCTCTTTCTGTCGGGGACGTGGAATCTCTGTGATTTATTGGGACACTGGTGGCTCATGCCACTGAAGGCTGAGGGGGACCGCGGCGATCGGCGTGCTGACGAGACCTCCGCTCAGCGAAAATGCTTTGATCCAGGCTATGAAGGACCTTCCCAGCTGTTGTGCGGGCTGAGTCACACGGTGAGAGAAGCGGTGGCTGCCGCGGACCTGCGGTGTGAACTGTGGACTCGTTTACAGCCGCTCGGATTCAAACAGGGCACATACGGAAGGATCTTTTAGCTCGGAACCTGACACGAATTCGGCGATTTGGACCCAGAAAACAGCTGGACTTAAAGACTGCAGTAAAAAGAACACTGTGGTCTGACTGAAAAATAAAGCAACTAATCTAATCTGGCCTCTGGCCTTGGACTGTTGAAGGCTGCCTACAAATCTTCTCCTGAGCTAGGAGCTGAAGGAACCCGCTGCCCTCCCACCCCTCCCCCCAGAGGTTTCTGTGTGCATTCTTGGTTTGAGCCGAGCTCTGAGACCAGCGAACTGTTTCTTATCTAGAATTGTTACACACAGACTGTTCCTCCCGCCCTGCCGTCATAAATGCATCTTTTGCAGTTTTTTTGGACTTTATCATGGAGTGTCTATTGCAAACTGTGATAGATTCTTTTTTTTTTGAATACCACGTTCTTACCTGCTGTTGTTCTTACCCTTTTCCATATCTGTTGATTGTGGTGGCGCGGTTTTTATACTGCTGCGACTTCGTGCGCTCGTCCCTATCCTAAGACGAATGTGCGTAATCAATTACGTTGTCCTTGTGCCCTGGTGCAATGTCAATGTCAATAAAGATATATTCTATTCTATTCTATTCTATTCTATTTATTTAAAATAAATCAACTAAATTAACACCATTACACTTGATTGACATGATTTCACTTTCTTTCAATTTAACACGTCAGCACATTTAAATTGTAACAACAGACTTCAATACAGGATGTTAAACATATTTAGTCTGAGGGCTCTTTAACTTAAAAAATAGTTTCCAGCTTAGAAATGGAGATAAGGAAAGATGTAAGAGGAATTGGGAGGTTAAGAGAGGAAGTTTATCTTGCATTTATGAAACCAGATGACACTCTTCCATACGCGTCCAGCTAAGATATCATCACACCTCCAGCAAGCAAACAGCTGCTCCTTTACCTTAAGACGTCCGCCTTGGTTCTGGTAAAGAGCTGTGATCAGCCTTGGACTGACGAGTCGTCGGTCCCGCAAGTCCAAGCTGGACTCCACACGTGTTTACCTTGTCGGTGTCGGTGATACTTGCTTTCGTCGGCAGAAGCCGTGGCAGTCGTGGTTTTTTGGCTCAAGATAAACTTATTCCAGGAAGGAATAAACAAAGTTTTGAGCTTACGCTCGTTCGAAGTGGACTCATAAAGGCATGTTATCAGTCCTTAGCTGAAGACGAAGGTCGTTAGCTCTTGACCAAACGTACCCCAGCTCTTTGGGAAGGTTCACATCTCTTTGAAGTTCCCAGTAGACTCTTCGGTTCCAGCAACAGCTTAGAAATTAAGGAAGGATCCGAGATGAGAGAAACTTGTCTCTTTTCTATTGGTCCACTTGTTATCACTATTCAAGGTGAAATTCAGCGCAGAGAAGGAAATTGTTTAGGAAAAGTATCTGAGTGAGAGACTTTCAGACGCTAGATGAGAGTTTTAGCTGAAACTCGACAAAAACAATTTCTGTATAAGTCAGTTTGACATTTTAGCTGAACTTTGCCACCTTTTCATTTGCAGAAATGACACAATGATGTTTCACATTTAAAGAATAACAGCATATAACATATATCATGAAAATGACAAAAGTTATTCTTTTGATTACATTAGAATAAAATCAAAGATATAAATAGTCTCTTTTGGTGACTATCAGAGTCAGAGAGAGAGAGTCTTTAGATTACAACTAATGGAATAATTTGTGGTAAATGTCTTGCTTTACTGAGAGGTCAGTAAAGGTCATCTCTGGAACAGTTCAAAAAATACACAGGTGTATCAAAGTGGACACGGTCATGCCCACTACATCTCCCCCCTTTTGGAAGTCATCGCCAGTCCTTGGGGATGAGGTCCAACACGAAAGGAAACCTTGAACTGTCTCTGATCTTGAAGTAATCCAGCAAGTGGAAAAGAAAAATCAAAAATTATAATCCCATAAAGTTTTTGGAAATTCCATACTGTTCGTAGGTAATCCCATTGCGAAAAGCTTTTAATCCCTTGGAAAACTGAGTCTGTTAACTCTTGGAAAACAAAGTCTGTGATCCCTTGGAAAACAAAGTCTTATAATCCACAGCGGTAATTCCACAGCAGTAATTCCACAACGATTAGTTTTGTTGATTGATCAGCAACAATTGTTTTCATAATCAGCATGTAGAGGGGATCCCTCGATTGACGCAGAGGAGGCGACCCTTGGATGGAGGTTGAAGACCAAGCGTTGGAGCTGCAGGTCCCCACATCGAAGGTTGTTGGCTGGTTGGTTTCCAGTCAGTGCCACTCTGGTTCTATGTGTCATGCAATTATGTGGTTTTTTAGGTGGGCTTATGATTGGGATTTTACATTAGCCTTACCTATATGCACCTGGTATGTAAGCTATCATGGTTTAGATCAGCTACAATTACCAATTAAGGGGTGGATCAATTCTGTAAAATTAGATATAGGGATCTATACCTATAAAATTTTGGAGGGCTTCTGTAACGAAGGCCTCTAATTCCAAACTATTCCTCCATTCATTACTTAGTTTAGGTTAAACTAAAATAAAAAAATGAAATATAGTTTGATCTAAATGTCTGTTGTCTTTTAGACGAACGACGTAGGATTTGGTATTCCTAATAAATTTTGAAGTCTATGGCGAGACTCATCAAAATGAATAGATAATCTAGAATAGAAACGATCGAATCGGTTCAATTTAGAAATTGTGAGGTCAATGTAGTTTATGGTACCTTGAGTAGCTTTAAACTACATTGACTCTTCGACGATTGAGATTTAACAAAACGAACTGCATGTTGGCATAGTTAAATCCATATCATTCATTAACCAATGTTAATACAAAACCTTTTTGGCTGGGAGTGTTCAGAACCAAACAATATCTCAACTAATGACAACAGTAATGACTAAACAACAAGGAAACAACGTTTCACTGCTTCGACACACTCTTGTCGTCAGATTCCAAAGTGCAACACACAAGAAAAACAGGTCTCAACTTTATGACCGAGGTCAAATTAAATCTCGTGGATTTAAACGGTTGTTAAGGTTAGTTTTTTGTTGTGGGTTTTAGGCTTAGCGTTTCTAAGTTCAAATTGGACAATGCGACTTATAGGGTGGAAAATACGGTAGTTTAAACCTGATTAGTTTATTTACTAACTTGTGTTTGGACGACCTTATTATCCCATGAAGTCGGTGTGTTTGTGAGATCTTTGTCTTTTGTGGAGTCATTGAACGCCTTGTAAGGTTTGATCTGATTTCGATGTACCCATTTAGCAATTGGCTCTTTGCGGCCTTTGCTGATTTTGATTTCGTAGACGACTGAGGACACTTTGTCTGTTATCAGATGAGGTCCAGTCCACCTGGGCATTAGTTTGCGGGCGAGAGTTCCGGTCTCGGACCCTCCTTTCCCGGTTGCTGGAGCGAACGTATAGTACCAGACTCTGTCTCCCACTTGGAGTTCATTGTGAGAGGCCTTCTGGTCGTAGTACGCCTTGCGTCCTTCAGCGGATTTTTCCAGGTTTTTCTGGGCGAAAGCAAAAGTGTTTCTGAGGTGTACATTCAAATCTTTCATGTATTGTTGTGTAGTGTAGGCTGTCGCCATGGCGGCGTCGCCTGGTTGGTACAACAGGTGTAGAGGGAGAGTCATTTGTCGACCGGTCATCATCTCGAAGGGAGAGATGCCAGTTGATGTGTGTGGAGTGGCTCTTATGGCCATGAGGACCAGAGGGAGTTTCACGTCCCAGTCCTTGTGGTTTGCAGCCACGTATTTCTTCAAAATACTCACCACAGTTCTGTTTGCTCTCTCAACTTGGCCTGAAGCCTGTGGGTGGTAGCCGACATGAAAGTTAGCCTTGACGCCTAGCGTCTTCCACAGTTCTTTCATCACTTCACCTGTGAAGTGTGTACCTTGGTCTGAGTTCACCCGAAGGGGAAGTCCAAACCTTGAAAATATATGATTCATTAACAACATAGCAGTGGTTTGTGCTGTGTCGTTGGGAGCTGGTAGGCATTCTACCCATTTGGTAAATGCACAGGTTACCGTGAGAAAATATTTATTTCCTCTAGAGCTCTTAGTGAGTGGTCCAACCCAGTCGATCTGGAGGTCAGACCATGGGAATGCAATGCCTCTGCTTTGCAGTGGTGCTCTGTGAAGTGGTCTGGTTGGCTGAAACTGGCCACAGACCACGCACCCTTCAATGTAGTCCTTGACATCCTTTTTCATTCCAGGCCAATAGGCAATTTGTTTTAATGCCGTCAGCGTGGCTTTATCTCCTTTGTGTCCTGCGGACGGGAGATCATGGGCATGAACTAACATCACCCCCCTTTGGTCATGGGGAACCACGAACACAGGTGAGGACGTTGGTCCATGAGCGAAAGTTAGGATGCCCTTGATTAGTTTTAGCTGTTTGCGCAGCTGGTAAAGGACTTTAAAGCTCCACTGACATGTTCTTTTAACTTTTCAAAAAATGGCACAACATATATAAATATTAAGATAGACCTCTGACCGTTTTTGCTAAAATAATGTTCAATGAATGACATTTCCTCTCAAAATATTTTAAATTTAGCGCCGTTTTTTTAGACCATAAATCCGGATTTTCCGGTCACGTGTCAGCATTACCGTTCTGACGTCACGTCCGATACTGAACTCTGCTCAAACCGTACATTGAATGGACAAAAATATAAACGCATCCGTCGAATTTAGCCAATTAAAACTACATTTTAGCGATTTGGCTTCAGTTTGGGGAAAAAAAAGTTATTTTGAGTGATGCACAACGAACGCAAAGGTTTATATTCTCCGTTTTGCTTTTTTTTTTCAAGGGAGGTTTCACATTGAGCACCAGATGGCAGCAGAGCTATCGTGATAACTCTTACAGAAGCAACACGGAGAATATAAACCTTTGCGTTCGTTGTGCATCACTCAAAATAACTTTTTTTTCCCCAAACTGAAGCCAAATCGCTAAAATGTAGTTTTAATTGGCTAAATTCGACGGATGCGTTTATATTTTTGTCCATTCAATGTACGGTTTGAGCAGAGTTCAGTATCGGACGTGACGTCAGAACGGTAATGCTGACACGTGACCGGAAAATCCGGATTTATGGTCTAAAAAAACGGCGCTAAATTTAAAATATTTTGAGAGGAAATGTCATTCATTGAACATTATTTTAGCAAAAACGGTCAGAGGTCTATCTTAATATTTATATATGTTGTGCCATTTTTTGAAAAGTTAAAAGAACATGTCAGTGGAGCTTTAAGGTCTGGATCGGAATCCAGTTCGTCTTTAGACGGAGTGTTTTTGTTTGGATCAGTCAGGTACAGTATCATGGAGTTGATAGCAGGATCCGACTTTTGTAGTTGGATGATGTCTGGGTCAGTCAGTGCGGGTCGTACAGAGACTGCGTTGTCGGCAGGTCTGGCTGCGGCCTGTGCACGTGTGACTGCCATAACCCTGACTGAAGGTTGTGTTGGCAGAGTCTTGATTAACCAGGAGGGGTCGAAGGACCATAGAGGACCTTCGTCGGCTCCTTCCTTGGCTAAGGAATCTGCAATGTCATTGTAGTGCTTGTCATCGCCTGGGACTCTAGAATGTCCTGGAACTTTCTTCCAGTAGATCTGTAAGTCGTGTGATGTCACCAAGTGATCACACGCTATGAAAAGCTCTTTGTGTTTGACCACTTTCCTGTCGCTTGTTAGGAAACCATTCTGTTTCCACACAGCGAGGTGACAAGCGAAACTTAAACGAGCATAGTTAGAGTCAGTGCAGATGACTAGCGTCTTGATGGAGCGTTCTACTACCATCTGGAGAGCTATTAGGATTCCTGCAATCTCAGCGTACTGAGAAGTCTGAGAGCCTAATTTGTAGCTGAAAGTTATCTGTTCTTGGTCTTGGAGGAGAACTCCTCCAACACCTGCCCTACAGATTTTGTCGCGGAGGAATGAAGATCCATCCACGTACAATGTTGTCATATCTTTGCAGATATTGTCATCAAAGAAGTGGTGATTCGGGTCTTCAGTTACTGGGGTTTTTACCTCAACCGGCGGCTGGGTGGCTGGTACATCTTGTGTACACTTCTGGCAGATTGCCAAGTCCGTCCCCAGATGAGACTTCTTGTTTTGACCATAACGTATGTCTAGGTTAAAACTTTGAAGCGCCATGAGCCACGTTGCAACACGTGAGTTTGTCACCACACCATCTCTGATGCGTTCACTGTTAAGAAAAGTCACTGGCTGGTGTTGTGTTTCCACAATGATTTTCTGTCCACCAATGTAGCTGGAGAAATGTTTAACTGCCCACACTGTGGTCAGTAAAGCTTTCTCACAGTCTGAGAATCTCAACTCGGGGCCTGCCATCGTTTTGCTGGCGTAGGCTACTACACGTTTGTCTCTGTCGTGTATTTGGTACAGACCTGCACTTATGCAATGAGCTGAGAAGCCCACTTCCAAGTAAAACTCTTTGTTGTAGTCTGGGTAGACTAAACATGGGGCTGACTTGATCCTGTTTATAAGAGCGTCCATTGCCTGTTGCTGTTTGTCAGTCCAAACAAACGGAACGTCTTTTTTAAGGAGTTCAGTCAGTGGTTTCGCAAGGTCCGCATAGTTTTCTATGAACTGGTTCGAGTAGTTACACACACCAAGAAAACTTTGTAGTTCTTTGAGATTGGTGGGGACTTTGAGATTGTCAAGGCCTTGGGTGCGAGTCAACTGTGGTTGTACTCCGTCTGGACCTACGAGTAGGCCAACGTAGTCCACCTTGGTTCTGCACCACTGGCATTTAGACAGTGATATTTTAGCACCAGCAGTTGTCAGCTGATTCAGAACGTGGTCGATCTCAGCCAAATGTGAGTCCAGTGTTGGCTGCCTCAGAAGGACATCGTCCACGTAAATCAGTGTCCCACGCTCATGGGCGTCTGGACATGCTTTGTTCAAGAAGATGTTGAACTCCGCAGGTGAGTTAGCGTAGCCAAAGGGACACCTGGTAAAAGTGTATTGTCGGCCACCAAAGGTGAAAGCTAGTTTGTATTGGTCCTCGGCGCGCACAGGGATGGTCCAAAAACCAGAGGCGACGTCGAGGGTCGAGAAGTACTTACCATTGGTGACCTTGGGCAGTTCCTGTTGGAGCTGGGTCATCGGCCACCGTGATAAGGGGACTTGTTTGTTTAGCTTTCTGTAATCAATTGTGAGTCTCCACTTTCCATTTGGTTTTAACACTGGCCACAAAGGCGCAGAGTAAGTGCTGTTACAGTATCTGATGATACCATTCTTTAGAAGGTTATCAAGGATTTCCCTGATAGGTTGATGTGCTGCCAGAGGAATCTTGTACTGTCTGACAAATGTGGGTGGAGCTTCGGGCGGGGTTGGGATGCTCACTGAGTGGAGCGTGGTCAACCCACAATCCATTGAGTCGGTTGAAAATGATTTCTCAAACTTTAAGAGAACTTGACGTAGTCTGTCCCTTTCTCCATCAGTTTTCAGGGCGTCGGCTTGGGCAACCACCTGTTCGATCTGAGAAGAAATTGAGAGCGGTTCTTGTTCTTTGGGGAGCTCCAATGAATCCCTTTCTGTGTCATTTACCCTGTGTATAGGCAAGACACTGTAGGTATGAGAGCTTAGGCTGATGTCTCGGTTTGGACCGACCCCATAGACTGTGTCTTGGTCGACCTTATTGACTGAGACGAGAGCTATGGCCTATTTTGGCTTTGTGAACAAGACTTGCCCCGTGTATTCATGTGGGATCAGGTATTCTGGGAGTCCTCCCAGAAATGTAATGCTCAGCTCAAAATCATGGAAATCAGTGGAGATCAACCATCCTATTTTTGTGTATTTCTTGATCAGTACCGCTTCCGTGCCTGTGTTACACACAGCAACAGATGTGGTTCTGCAGTCGAGGCTCACTTGTCTCGTGGCCTCAATGGACAGTCCTAAGTTGTAAAACTTAGGAGATAGTTGAAAGTATGCCTGCTTTTGGCTAATAGCTTGATTAGCTATGATGTGAACTTCCACCATCTGGTTCATTGCCTGAGGTAGTACTGTGATGGATCGGTTGCAAGCAACCTCGCAGACTTCTGGTATGGTCTGTCCAGCTTTGAGATTTTCTGTGCTTAGCACAGGAGAATCCATTTTGTCTGTTTCCAGCGACCACAGTACATTGTTGACGGTGTCCACTCGGACACCCAATCTTACCAAAATGTCAGAGCCTATATAGGATGCATGTGGTAAGTTTTGGACCACGAGGAACGGGTGGACCAGTTCTCGTTTGTTCCAGTTCATGTTCAGGCGAATGACTCCATTTGCGGTCATTACCCGCTCACTGTTGGGATCGAGATGAAAGCGTAAAGCTTTCTTCGTTAGTTCTAGACCCATATGTTTTTTAACCAAGGTTTCATAAAGAGCTTGGCTGATTGCTGAATTATCTGTCCAAGGAGACAGTACAGCATCTTCGGTGTGGGATCCCTGGATCTCGACACCTTTTACTACCTGTTGTAGGTAGTGTTCAGTGAGTGCTGATTGTTTCAGCTCGCAGAGGAGGCTTTCTTGTTGGGCCTCTTCTGCCTCACCTGTTTTTGTAGGTTCACTTACCGGGCTCTTGTCCTCAGATGAGGTGTCCCGTGTGTCCTTTGCGGTACCTGCGGTTAGGCAGTCTGTATCACAACTAGGAGGCACTTTTATTGGCAGAGGCTTTCTCACTGTGCTCCACATTTTCTGTCGGCCATAGTCTATAATTGCATCAAAGCGGTTTATAAAGTCTTGGCCAACTAGAAATGGGAATGAATCGAGTGTAGACACATGTACCGGGTGGTATAATGTCATTTTGCCAATCTGCATGTGAACCATAGCTATAGCTGTTAGGGTTGTTCTCGTCTCTGCGAGACCCTGTAGTTCTATAGCACTTTTTACAAGGGGTATTTGCCTGTGAACACCGTTAGCGGCGGTCCGTAGTTCCTCGAACAGTTTGGCTGACATAATGGTAATGTCGGCTCCGCCATCCAGGAGTGCTTCATGCGTGAGGACCCCTTCCAGTGTGATTGGCAGGTAAGCTTTCATAGCCTCCCCCCTTTTTTCAAAGTCACACAGAAACCTTAAAGGTTTCGGCCAATCATTCTGTTTACGTTGACCTCTGACTGTGTAATCTTTCTTCATCTGAACCGTCAGTGCAGTCACCAACGTGTCTGAGTTTTCAGTTCGTGGCGGGTCACTGTCGTCGATGGTTGAGTGTCCCCCCCCCCTTGTTTGATGAGGGGCTGTTAGAGTCTGTGACAATAATGTCATGGTCACTGTCAACGTCTTGTTGACCGACACACTCCGGACTGTGAACGTATTGACTGTCGTTATCCTGATTGTCAGCATTCTGACCATCAGTGTCTTGTTGACTGTCGTGATTTGCGTGCTCCGACTTACTATCAACGATAGTGCTACACATCACTCCAGGTTTGTTATCATTGCTTGTATTATCCAACTCTTTTAACAACCGACGTAATTTCTCCATGTCCTCTGGGGACAGAGAATTATGGCCTTTCTTCTGGAACTTTTGCGATTTTTTGCCTGTCTCGGACTGTTCCGTTCGAGGGGCAGGAGGGGCTTGTCCTTGACTTGGGGGTTCCTGTTGGGACCACCCTTTGTTATATGGTTTACTTTTGTGACCATCATTCCTATCTTTAGGACGTGCGCCCCCCTTTTGAAATCGTTTTCCGTACTTTGGGTCTTGTCTGAGCCACTGCGGTTCATAGTTCCAGCGGGCACCTTCACTACGTGGTCTGTTAGGTCGAAAATTCTGTTTTTCTCACTCTTTGTAGGATGGGGAGTCGGTTTCCGCGCCCCTTCCAGCTCTAGTGAGTTGGATTTGACCATTTCACTAGGACACACCTCAAAGGGTGTTTTGTTTGGTGTGCGACCTGTAAAAACATCTATCGCGCACTCTTATTTCTTCGATGGACCTCCGTTTGTAGTTTGCGCTGACATGTACTTTCTCTCTTATGTCAGGGCAAAGATTTTTGCTGAAGATATATTTAAACCCCATCTCTTCCTCCATCTCTGGCTCGCATCTGTCGCCAAAATAGGCACGGAATATTCGGTCATAATACGACCTTGGGTGCTCATTCCTACCTTGCTTGATGTCAGTTGCCGCTATAATGCCATCGGGCCCCGTGCAAGGAGTATACTCCTTTATCAGCGCAGCACAGAGAAGACTGTAGTCTTTCATCACTGTGTCCCGTTGGCGCTTCATGAAAGCATGCACTGTCCTGTCCGAGGTTAACCTTACCAGACAGATTTTATCATCAACTGTAGCTTCTGGGAAGCGTTGAAGCTGGAAATCAAGGTCATCGAGATAGATCTTGGTTTCATGTGAGCCCATCGGGCCTGGAGTGAAGGTTTGAATGCTTTTAGCCATATTCCGTAGTTCAGCCATTGAGAGAGGAGTTTGTGGGTTATTATCAGATCCACCCACCGGCGCACCCGGTGGGTTTGTTGGTTTTAGAGGCCCTAAGGGACGGCGTGGTGGATTAGGCGATGGAGGTAATGTTCTAGGCGGTGGTGTCGGTGTTCTAGGCGGTGGTGTCGGTGTTCTAGGCGGAGGTGTCGGTGTTCTAGGCGGAGGTGTCGGTGTTCTGGGCGCATCTGGAGACTGACCTTTAATTAATTCCAGACGTTTTTTCTTTTCTTTGATTAATTTGTATTCAGTTGAGGCCAGCTTCTCCCTGCACTCTTTTAAATCTACTCGGTAGTCCGTACACTCGCGTTGTAATTCACAACACCGACTGTAGAGTTCAACTTTTTCAAGAATGACCGCCTCATGTTGTTTTTGTTTGTAAACCAGTTGAGCTGCACCATCCATCTGAGACTGTTTTAGTGACTGAACCTCCACCTGCAGCTTTTCAGCTTCGAATCGAGCTAGTTGTAAGTCAACATTGAATGCTGACTTATCCGCCATGTGCGCTCTTTGTTCACGCTTCAGATCATGCTCTAGAACTGAATTTACTCTGACTTCCTGGTCCAACCTGGCCTTTAGTAACAGGGCCAGCTTTGCTAAACGCTCCATACTGACCTTTTTTGCTTCCTTTTTCGAGCCACTTTCTGCCATTGTTGACAGCTCAGCGTTTAATGTCAGTGGAGTCATTTCAAGCACCTTTTTACCATAATCTGTGAACATTTTAGCAAGCTGCCCTAAAACCTCATCAATACAGTCAGGCTTATGTTTTCCAGGCTTTTGATCCAGGCCTTGAGGATCTGGGTCCACTGGCCCTGTATCTGACTCTGTATCTGACTCTGCATCTGACTCTTTGTCAGACTCTGCATCAGACTCTTTGTCAGATTCAGGATTTGATTCAGGAGGACCCGGCTTTGGGTCTGAATCCGTGACCAGATCCCTCAGACTAGAATTCTTATCCACTCCTTCTTTTTCTGCCATCGCTTTGTTTTGATTTTGTTTGAATCAATAAGATGGTATTTATTATAGTGTATGCAAATAAATGTTTTCTTAGCGGTGAGTTATTTAACTAAAACAGCTTTCTGGTTTTATTCATGTAATCTGTAAACAAGTCTTTTATTCATTCAGTACCTTTTATTTATTTTAGGGTTTACCTTCGATGAAAATGTTGTAAGTTAAAGCCTTCGTGGCCGTATTAACTAAATAGACTTATCTTTTAAAACAATTACTGTTAAACCACTTAATTTTTCTGTCTTCCACTCAAACGCCTTTTTAAAGAATTCAAATAAATGCAATGTTCACACTAAAATGTTAGCAGATTTGTTTTATTTCTTTTTTCTAATGTATGTGGTTAGACAGTTTAGATGGCTTCAAATGAGTTTTTAAACTTTAAGTGAAATCTCCGTTTGTCCTGTGAGAGAGAACTGCTTGTCACCCAAAGTGCACCTGGAAATGCCGACAAAAATAGGCGGGTCGACGCAGCGCGTCACCAACTCTGCTGAGCGAGGCGGAGCTCGCTACACAGATATGTGACGTCAACCAATCAATCACAGCGCTTGTAGTTCATTCCCAAGCATTCATGGTGAATGCAGTTTTATTACCTTCAACCAATGCAGTGCCGGAAATGACGACAAAGTGGGTTGTCGCAACGACGTGCGTTCCCAATTCAGTGAATCAGCGTTCGCTTCGAGAGTGATTGACAGCTCACAGCCCTCGTTCATCCAATCACAGCTCATAAACAAAACGTGTAGGACACGTAGCTCTTTAACGTTACCTTAGCACAACAGAACACAACTTTATAGACTCTTAAACAACTCAAACGCTTCAAATTAACTTCCCAAAATTCTGAAACGTGGCAATCACATTTAAAACAGGCACAACTTAGCTACGCTCAGTAACACAGCACTTCAACTGTAACACAACACGGACTCTCTTCGGAGCCGCGTTCAAGGTCGGTTCCGTCCACTTTAAGGGAACAGAATTCGGGTTTCAGAACCACTATCCGACACTGTTATTTTTTATTTTTTTTTCCATTTATAGATGGCCTCCCTTCACACCTTTTAGCCATTCTCTCACTCCAATATGTATTTTTTTTATTTTATTTTTTTATTTTTTAATTTTTAATTTTTTTTAAGAGAGAAAGAAAGAAAAAAGAAAGTAAGACAACAAAACAACAATTATCCACAAAAAGAGCACAAGGCAAACACACCCAACCTCCGTCCACAATCCTGCAAAGCACATGACAGAACACAGCAACGAAACATACATACATAAAGACTGATAATATTCATGACCTTGCAGTAGCTTTCTATAAATACACATACCCATTCCTACAAATATATATACAGTATACATACATATACATTTATATTCATTCATATACCCATCTACATATCTGCATATATCTACATATACATCCCTGCATCCATTTGTGTGTGGTTGTGAGCATGCATAAGTGAATAAGGTTCCTCCCATAGAACATTTAATAGCGAGTGTGAAGCATCAGAGACCCGCCCCCCCAAAGCCCGAGACAGATGAAGGGGCGATCAAAGCCCAAGACCCCAGGAAGGACCCCGAGCCCAGAGTCCCCAGGACCACCCGAACAGGACGAACCACTCGTCCACTCCCCAGGACTGACCAAGGGGAAGAACCAGACGAACCCCACCAGCGACCACACACAATGACCCCCCGGGGTCAATCGCGACAAATACACAGGCCCCCGCCGGAGCCCGCTGCACAGACGTAGCCCCAGGTCCGGTCACCGAGGCTCGGGCACCGGGGACGCCCATCCCTCAAGCCCAGACCCGACAGGACCAGAGGACACGAGCCCCACCAGGCAGCCACCAGGCCGAGCCGACAAACGCCCAAGCGCCCAGCCCCAGATAGTGAGTGCCCCAGGCACGCCCGTAGGCAGAGGAACACCCACCAGGGGGCCACGTGGCAGGAGCACGACATTAAGTAGCCTCAGAAGTATCAGAGAGGGGGCAGTCCAAGTCCCAGCCTGACACTTAAACATTCATACACAGACACACTCATTCAAACCCACCCTCATCCTCACCCTCAGACACACTCATTCAAACCCACCCTCATCCTCACCCTCAGTCACAGAAAGACAAACAATAACGACACGTTCCATTCATAATCACGATGCACACTCTATACCCCCTAGGTCCAAGACATGTACCTGCCCCCTACATGGGGCAACCCACATCCAAACCCAGGAGGTAGGCCCATTCATTCTGGGGTGGAGAGTAGCAGACATCCAAGATCCGGCCCACCCCGCGCCCCGCCGACAGGACAGGACAGGACACCCGAGCCCAAGCAGCCCCGGAGGGAGCGCACCGCCAGCCCCGCCCACGGCGAACCCCCAGACCCCGAACCCCCCCACACCCCAGCACAACCCCTGACGGCCCACCCCCAGAATGTCCGCCAGGCAACCAGGGGGGTAAGAGAAAAATAAATAAATAATATATATATATATATATATATATATATATATATATATATATATATATATATATATACATATATATATATATATATATAATATATATATACATAAATAAATACATAAATAAAATTGAAATTAACAAATCAAGACCCCGACACACACACCCCCGTCCCCAAATGTACTGTTGGTGAGTGTTGTTGTAAAGTGTACTTAAAAGGGAAAGAGAAGGAGCAAAGGCTAGCATTGTACCAGTTTCCCCTCCACTCCAACTCTGACCCAGGCCCTATTGTCTAAATGCATAATGTTGAGTGAGCATAGGCATGGGGGCGAGATTGATGTCATCCCGCCACCCATAGCCATAGTGCTCACTCCATTCCCTATATGTGACTTTTATGAAGATGTTTATGAATGAATGTCTAAAGTGTATATAAAATTGAGTCCCAGGTGCTCTGAACAACAGAGATGTAAAACCATTGCAGCACACCCGAGACTCAAATTCCCTACATGTATTAATTTAAGATGAAGAGGGCGGAGGTGTGTGGTGAGGGATGGGGAGAAAATATCTGCAGGAACAGTGCTCCCACAGCGAGTCAGCTCCCCCGCTGACCCTGCGTACCCCCCCCCTCCCAGTTTGCCAAGGTCCACCCAAGGAGCGAGGTAAAAGAAACACCTCTCCGACCGCCAGGCCATTGAGCCAAGACCAAAGAGGGACACGGCCCCTAGGGCCGCCAACAGCAGAACCAACAGCCCACACCCACCAGGGCCGCCACGACCCCTGCGAACCGCAGTCAGCCCGCCGCCCAAGAAGACACGAAATCCAACATGGACGACACGACCAAGAGCGCCCGCCCAACCGCCGACAGAGCCAGGAAGCACCAAGAACAGGCCCCAACCAGGGCCCGCACACCGGCCAAGCATAGTCCAAGACCATCATCAAGGACATCCACTTAATCCCCACCCCAGAAGAAATACTACACCCACCCTTCATATTAACAACTTTCAGAACACATAACACATTGGACACCCAGGCTGGGTTTGCCCGCCCCCTCCCATTGGCCACCAGTCACGCCCCCAGACACCCACCCCCCAGCATATGAACCCCCAACCCACCAGCGAGCCGAGGGCCCCCGGCCAGAGCCGGGCACCAGAGCGCCAGCCAGCCCATAGCCCGGCGACCCGCCCACCAGAGCCCATGACCCCCGACCCCCACCAGGCCCAAGCCCGGGGACGACACGTCCCCAGAGTCCCAAGCCCCCGGCACCCGCCCCGAAACCACCCCAGCACAGCCGGGTCACCGACCGGCGACCCATGACCGCCGCCACCGACCACCCGAGGGCCCGCATGCCGCCCCTAGCAGATATCCCCCAGAACCCCCCCGGTCCTCCCCAGGTCGAAGACAGGGTCCTCCCCGCCCAAGCAGCCCCAACCCCCCGGCGCCCCAAACCCCAACCTCCCCCCCCTCCAGCCCCAATGCCCCACAAGGCCACATCCCAGACCCCCCACCCTCACTACGTAACGGAGCCGATCAAAGAATGCCAAATAGATTGATCCAATGTGTCGGCAGATGCTGTTTCAAGACTAATATGATCTAACAGAAGATTTTTATACTGATTAATGCTAAGATTATTTTTATTTTTCCAATTTACGAGTATGGTTTTCTTTGCGATGCATAAGGCAGTGAAAAGCATATAGGATGTATTTTTTTCTAGTATAACATCTTCAAAGATACCCAATAAGCAAACAGATGGAGAGAGTGGGATATTAAATTTCAAACATTTAGACAAGTCTTCACATACCTGTACCCAGAACCTCTGAACGGGTGGACAGAACCAGAGCGCGTGAATATAATCATCAGGTGTATTACTTATGCACTGTGAGCACTTGTTAGATGGTATAAAGCCCATCTTAAACATTCGCTGACCTGTATAATGTACTCTATAGAGAACCTTATATTGTATTAATTGTAAATTGGAGATTCTAGTCAATTTAAAAGTATTTGAACATACTTGAGACCAAATTTTTTGTTCAAAGTTGATTGATAAATCTGACTCCCATTTTTCAACAGGTAGTGCTATCGAGTCATCGATTCTAGACAATTTTTTGTATATTTTAGATAATAATTTGGGTGGTTGAAAATTAATAAACTCTAACACACATGTTGGTGTTTCCAACAATGTTTTATTAAGCTTAAATTTCTTTTTTACAATTGACTTAATTTGTTGGTATTGTAGGAAATATTTATTATCAATGTCATATTGTATTATTAATTTATTAAATGGAATAAAGTCTATACCCTCAAATATGTGTTCCAGACATTCAATACCTTTCATTCTCCAACCTGGGAAATTTAACATATTATTTTCTTGTTGAATGTCAGGATTGTTCCAGAGAGGTGTATGTCTACATGGGAGTAGTGAAGACTTTGTCATTTTCAGATACTCCCACCATGCTGTCAGAGATGAGCTAATATTGATGCTCTTAAAGCAGACATGTCTTTTTAAATCTGTACTGATAAATGGTAGATCTGAAATCCTAATATTATTACATAAAGTTTGTTCTATATCTATCCAAGTTTCATCTAGTGCATTCGGTTTTAACCACTTTGATATATATTGTAACCTGTTGGCTAAATAGTAGTAATAAAAGTTTGGAAGTTCTAATCCTCCGGTATCTTTAGATTTCTGTAATGTTTTTAAACTAATACGTGGAGTTTTATTTTTCCAAAGGAATTTAGATATAGAAGAGTCCAGGGACTTAAACCATTCAGTTGAAGGTTTATTTGGAATCATTGAGAATAAATAATTTATTCTCGGCAGCACCATCATTTTTACTGAGGCAACTCTTCCCATAAGTGATATGGGTAGAGATCTCCATCTAGTAAGATCGTCTTCAATTTTCTTTAATAATGGGATATGATTTAATTTTATTAAATCCTCCAATTTAGGAGAGATATTAACACCTAAATATTTAATGTTACCTGATAGCAGTCTTTCATTAAGAGAATTATTAAACACGCAATTTATTGGAAGAACTGTAGATTTTGTCCAGTTTATAGAATAATCAGAAACTTTTGAAAATGAGTTTATTAACTTGATAACATTAGATATTGAGTTTCCTGAGTTCTCAAGAAAAAGCAAAACATCGTCAGCATAAAGACTAATTTTATGTTCTATGTTTCTACCCTTTATGGTGTAGTGGTTAGGGCGTTTGACTTGGGACCCGAAGGACGCGGCTTCGCGTCCCGGCCACTACACACCTTGGGGTGTCTATGAGTGCACACCTATTTCTCCAGCTCCCCGAGCGCCCTCTGGCTGCTCACTGCACCACCTGGGGTGGTTGGGTTAAATGCAGAGACGAATTTCGTCTGTGTATGGGAAACATACGCAGATGACAGACAAACACATTATTACATTATTATTATTTATTCCTTTAATATCAGCACTTTGCCTTATTGCTGCTGCTAAAGGTTCAATAAAAATAGCAAATAATGCTGGTGAAAGTGGGCAACCTTGCCTGGTGCCCCTCTGTAAACAGAAGCTTGAAGATAATTGATTATTTGTCCTGACGCACGCTGTTGGTGAACTATATAATATTTTTAACCAGTTAATGAAGTAATTCCCAAAACCAAATTTATTTAAGGTAGCAAATAAAAAATTCCAATTTACTCTATCGAATGCTTTTTCAGCATCTAAAGAAAAAATAGCTGTTTCAATATTTTTAAAATACGAATACTCTATTACATTATATAATCTGCGAGTGTTTGTGTTCGAGTGTCTTCCCTTTATGAATCCGGTTTGGTCTGGATGTATAATAACAGGAGTTATCTTCTCTAGTCTTTTTGATAAGACTTTACAAATTATTTTAACATCTACATTAATAAGAGAGATTGGACGATAACTGGTAGTTAATACTGGGTCTTTGCCTGATTTTAATAAGAGACTAATGTTGGCTGAATTCATATGTGTTGGTAGCCTGCCATTTCCTTCTGACTCAAGTAGCACTCTACAGAATATCGGTTCCAGTATATCCCAGAATTCTTTATAGAATTCCACTGGATAGCCATCAGGACCTGGAGATTTCTTATTAGGCATGCTTTTAATTGCTTCATGGAGCTCATCTGATGTTAATGGTGAGTCTAGTTTTGATGACTGACTAATATCTAGTTTTGGAAGTGTTATTTTCTCCAAGAATTCATTAATATCCTCATTAGATGGATTTATTTGAGGAGTGTATAGTTTTATAGAAATCTTTAAAAACATCGTTTACTTTTCCCTCATCATGAATTATATTTCCATGTTTATCTTTAATACCATATATTGATGTTTTTTCTTTATTTAATTTGAGTTGATTAGCTAAAAAGCTCCCTGATTTATTACCGTATTCAAAATGATCTAATCTAAGTCTTTGTATCAAAAATTTATTTTTCTTATCAATAAATTCATTTAGTTCTAATTTTAATTTGCATAGCTTTTGCTGTGTTTCCTCTCCTTGTAAACCTTCTAATAATTTGATTGATTTCTCTAATTCCTCAATACGTTTATTTTCTTTTTTCTTTTTATTTGTTGAATAGGATATTATTTTACCTCTCATAACTGTTTTCCCAGCCTCCCAAAGTGTACATGCTGATGTTCCTGGTAAATCATTAAACTCTAAATATGATGCCCATTCAGTTTTAAAATATTGCAAAAATTCTTCTTCTTGAAGCAGTGATGTATTTAATCTCCAATTTATATTTTTTCTAGTTTCTTTTTTATAATCTAAATTTAGAGTAACTGGTGCATGATCGCTGACAGCAATAGGGTGTATCTTAGTGTCTGAGATGTTGGTCAGCAATGAATTGCTTACTATGAAATAATCTAGACGAGAATATGAGTGATGCACATGTGAAAAGAAAGAATATTCTTTGCTATCAGGGTGAAAAGAACGCCATGCATCGCAGAGTCCATAATCATTCATATACTGTTTAACTATATTTATAGATTGCCAACTGCGTTGAGTTCCCACTGTATTCAGTCTGTCTATTTTGTCATTGAAACCAAAGTTGAGATCACCTCCCATTACCAGTGAGGAATCCATGTGCTTTGATAGAGTGGAAAAAAAGTCATGAAAAAAAGAAGCGTCGTCTACATTTGGCCCATATATGCTAACTATACAATAATTTTGTCTAAATATTGATAACTTTAATATTATATATCTACCGTGTGGGTCTATAACCTGATCTAATACTGTGAAGTTAACATTTTTATGTATTAAAATTGCTACCCCTCTTTGTCTTGAATTATAACAGGCTGAGAATACATTAGGAAACTCTGAAGATTTTAGCTCATCTACAGTTGAGGCCAATTTATGAATTTCTTGGAGTAATACAACATCTGCCTTTAATCTTTTAATCTGGTTAAAAATCCTATATTTTTTAGGTTGGCTACCGGCTCCATTAATATTCCATGTTACAAACCTTAAAGTGCCCATACTTGTGATTGTGAGAATAGATAAACCACACCCATTATAACAAATATATATATATATATATAAAAAACACAGTTACAAACATAATCATTGAGAGATGACTATTTATCATTAAGAAATAAGCTAAGTATTGTTCTAGAATATACATCATGGATGTCTTTCTTTATGAGGTACATGTGTGAACTGGCATGAGTGTATATCTGCCCTTGTGCTTGCGTGCTAACAAATGATATAGAGAGGTCAAAAGAAACAGACAAACAAGATAAAATTAAAACAAAAACAAACAAGCAAAAAACAACAAAATCAAACAATAACCACTGTGACATTTACCTTCACCAGTGCAGACACCGAGCTGTGCTTTAAATTTTATTTACAAATACCAATTAATTCACCTCCAGTGTAACAAGCATTCAACCAGGACGTTCAACTAAACCCCCCACGGGCCATCATCAAAAGCCAATCGCTCATGAGTTATTTATCAGTACTTCTTATCAATAAATATCTTTGTTTTATGAGAAGAAAAAAAACTATTGTATTTTTTATTTTGTTTTTATTTCTTATTGTTCCCATTGATGGACCACTTAGTTCACCAGCGGGCCAGACTTGGCCCGCGGGCCGCATGTTGAACAGCCCTGCTCCAAACCTACCTGCCGACCAACCATATACTAACCTGCTGTTCATCTAATAGAGCCACGAAGTGACGTCCGGCTCCCTGTATAACTGGCCATTAACATACAGCCTATCAACAGAGACAGAAGCCCTGGCTCCTTCAGAAATAAATTTCTTCCTAATAGGAAACAAAAGGCGTCGTCTGTCTAATATTTCTTTTGGAAATTGATCATTAACACTATATTCCGTCCCCCTCAGTTCTCTACCCTGTCTGATAACCTGCATTTTTTGTTTGTAATGCTGGAATTTCACCACCATTGCCCGTGAACGCGAGTTAGCTGATCGTCTAGCTCCGATCCTGTGAACGTGATCGAAAGTGATTGATCTTACCGTCTCGCTCGGGAGTTTAAGCTGATGTTCAATGAAGTTACGAACTGTAACTTCAGCGTCCTCTCCTTCCCGCTCCGGTATCCCAGAAAAAACTAGATTATCCCTCATACTTCTGCTCTGTAGATCCAGGATGGACTCTTTAAATTTCTTGCTTTCACCAGACATCCGCGTCACCTGCTCTGTCAGATCTTTCACGTCGCCCCGCAGTGCTTTGTTCTCTGCAGCGAGTGACGTCACTTGGGCTTGACTAAACTCCAAGGATTCTCTGAGTTTTTCAAATTCTTTGTGCAAAACTTCTACTAAAAAAAGTCTAGCATCAAAACTAAATAGTTTTTTATCAATTGATTCTAATATCTCCTTAAAACTCTTCTCTGGGGACCCGGATGCGCCCGGAGAACTCTCTGAACGCGTGCGCTTAGATGTTTGTGCGGGCGTGGTGTTTTCTTTTGTCTTACCCATCACGAAACTGTCAAAACACTGGTCCAGAAAATTCTCCAAGTCACTCACCGTCTCCTCGTCCAGATTTTTGAATCAACAGGTAGAGGTTAATATGAACAGTTTTTTTTTATGTATTTAAAAAATACACAAATGTTTAATCAAAACATTAAATGTTGATTTAATTTAATATATTTTGGTTTGTCTTACCTGAATTCAATCACATTTATTTACATTTTGTTTGGCTTACCCGTCTCCTGCCATGTAAAACGCAGCACAGCTCTCACCTGTCCTCAATCTCAGCCTCTCATCACCAGGTGCAAGCAATGATTGCTCTCATCTTCCCAGGAAAAATGTCCACCTTGTCTATCCACAACACGGACTCTCTTCGGAGCCGCGTTCAAGGTCGGTTCAGTCCACTTTAAGGGAGCAGAATTCGGGTTTCAGAACCACTATCCGACACTGTTCTAACAGTTATATGCTTCTTTGACCTGCTCTAACATGTAAAATACCAGCACAACAATCTTTTTGATGTTAATAATAGCTCTTCAGGCTTTTGACTCGGCGGTCAAACAAAGCTTTGTACAGGAGTCTGCGTGAACTGGACCAAACCAGAACCCCCACAGACCACGGGCTGACAAAACCTCACCTAAAAGCTTCCAACAGCGTGTTAAAGAGTTGAACGAATAACAATCCCTCAGCCTCAAATGATAAAAACATGCAGAATCTGCCTGCTTTGAACACTTCCAGCCAAAATTATTATCCTCAGAGTTTAAAACTTGGATCCTAATATGCAAACATGACGTTACAGTTCATGAGAGACCACAGATTTATGAATAATCTTTCAGAAAACTCGTACGGTGCCACCAGATGTAAAGGATTATGAGGAGGTCAATATTAATACTGACCTCTTTACCTTAATTAATTTACTTATTCAGATTGAATAGTAATTTCACGGATTCTTTCTTTTTCAGTTTACCCAATATTTCTGTGATCTTTATGATGGATAAATAAATAAAGCCATAGAGTGACAATGGACACGTTAACTTAGTTGGTATGTCAAAGACACTACCATTTATTTAAAATAAATCAACTAAATTAACACCATTACACTTGATTGACATGATTTCACTTTCTTTCAATTTAACACGTCAGCACATTTAAATTGTAACAACAGACTTCAATACAGGATGTTAAACATATTTAGTCTGAGGGCTCTTTAACTTAAAAAATAGTTTCCAGCTTAGAAATGGAGATAAGGAAAGATTTAAGAGGAATTGGGAGGTTAAGAGAGGAAGTTTATCTTGCATTTATGAAACCAGATGACACTCTTCCATACGCGTCCAGCTAAGATATCATCACACCTCCAGCAAGCAAACAGCTGCTCCTTTACCTTAAGACGTCCGCCTTGGTTCTGGTAAAGAGCTGTGATCAGCCTTGGACTGACGAGTCGTCGGTCCCGCAAGTCCAAGCTGGACTCCACACGTGTTTACCTTGTCGGTGTCGGTGATACTTGCTTTCGTCGGCAGAAGCCGTGGCAGTCGTGGTTTTTTGGCTCAAGATAAACTTATTCCAGGAAGGAATAAACAAAGTTTTGAGCTTACGCTCGTTCGAAGTGGACTCATAAAGGCATGTTATCAGTCCTTAGCTGAAGACGAAGGTCGTTAGCTCTTGACCAAACGTACCCCAGCTCTTTGGGAAGGTTCACATCTCTTTGAAGTTCCCAGTAGACTCTTCGGTTCCAGCAACAGCTTAGAACTTAAGGAAGGATCCGAGATGAGAGAAACTTGTCTCTTTTCTAATGGTCCACTTGTTATCACTATTCAAGGTGAAATTCAGCGCAGAGAAGGAAATTGTTTAGGAAAAGTATCTGAGTGAGAGACTTTCAGACGCTAGATGAGAGTTTTAGCTGAAACTCGACAAAAACAATTTCTGTATAAGTCAGTTTGACATTTTAGCTGAACTTTGCCACCTTTTCATTTGCAGAAATGACACAATGATGTTTCACATTTAAAGAATAACAGCATATAACATATATCATGAAAATGACAAAAGTTATTCTTTTGATTACATTAGAATAAAATCAAAGATAGAAATAGTCTCTTTTGGTGACTATCAGAGTCAGAGAGAGAGAGTCTTTAGATTACAACTAATGGAATAATTTGTGGTAAATGTCTTGCTTTACTGAGAGGTCAGTAAAGGTCATCTCTGGAACAGTTCAAAAATACACAGGTGTATCAAAGTGGACATGGTCATGCCCACTACACTTTATTTAGTAAAGTATTTAGTCTCCAAGTAAAACTACACCTGCACTTTAGTTTTTGTGGTGGTTTTTTTATCTATATTTTGTGCAGACTTTTTCCAATCTAAATAAGAATCATTTTTAAAGTGCAGGTGTAGTTTCCTAAAACAACTAGCCTGAATAAAATGAAGTTTGTGTCATTCCTCTGATTCATTTTTTTAACTGATCTGTCTCTGATGGAGTTGTAATGTATACAGCAGTGTTGTGCATGTATATTACAGAGTGCCAGTGAACGCACCGCGAGTGAGAACGTGACGCAGTGACGTGCGGTGAGGTTCATGGCTGGTGAGGCACTGTGCAGTTTTTTTTCCATACGTATAATAGAAAACAGACAAAAAATGTTCTCCACGTTTTGGCTTCTGTCTGCCATAGCTTCTTCAGCGCTTTGGATACTTTGGATAGCATTATTTTCTTCTTTTATAATACATGAACCCTACAGAGTAGTTTATTCGCCATTTGATTGGCAGCAGTTGTGTTTAAAATCTCATATCAGCAATCTTTACACATACAAACTGTAGCACACAAAAAAGCACATTTAATTTGGAGAAAAAATTATTTTAGTCTTACTTTTACTTATAAATTAAATTAAACTATAACAAAATCTATTTTTATTTTACAGAAAAGAGCTGTGAGAATTATTACAAGAAAGCCTTAATGTCATATAATATATTATTTAAACAACTCAAAGTACTGAAGGTTAATGATTTGGTGGACTATAATATTTTGTTAGTAATAGAACCCTCAAATGTTCAAATGTATTTTGTTAAGAGAGAAAGCTGCTACAGTCTAAAGGGAACTGAAATTTTTGCAAAGCCAAGGTATAGAACTAGTTTGAAGGGACTGTTTATTTCAATACAGGGAGTTGAATTGTGGAATGTTTTGGGAAATCATGTTAAAAATGTAAACTCTGTGCTGATGTTTAAAAATGATCAAAACTAAATTGTTAACAAAATACTAAAACTTTTAGTTAAGTGTTTAATGTTCTAGATATTTGTAGATTGTGAAAAGTTACTCTTTTTGCTCTGTTTGCGTTGTCACTTTTCCTCCTGCAGCGCGAGGCTGAAGGAGCAGAACCCTGAGCTCAGTAGCCCCGCCTCCTGAGGCTCGCCTGCCTGTGTGTGTGTGTGGATGTAACCTGACACCTTCACAGCCGTTTTATGAGATCAATCAGCGCACAGATACAGTTTTAGACAAAAACACGAGACATTATATTCACCAGCTAAACTATAGAAATGTAGTTTATATAGCAAAAGTATTTGGACATTTTAATAGCGACATAAAAGGCAGGAATTTTCCTGCCTTCCCAAATCGCTCACACAGCAGCTGCCTGCAGCACGTCACCCGAGTGAGTGCGCAATCTGAAGTGAAGCAGCCGGTGCCTCTCCTGCGCAGTGCCTCTCTGCGCAGGTCTGCACGTCTCATCTCAGTATTTGAACGCTAAGAAAAATCGGCGATTTTGAATAAAAATCAACTTAAAGCTGGTTTAGGTTTTAGTAAAATAAGTTTATAGTACAAATCAAAGGATAAAGACAATAATTACATTTATTTTTTCAATTATTATTTTTTTCTTTCCATGATGACAGGGGAGGCGTGGCCTCACTTGCCGCCCCTGACCGCACGTCACTGGCGTGACGTAGGTGCGCAGGTTCGGGTGTGAAAGAAAGTCAGAGAACGGAGCGGTGGAGGATCATGCAGTCTGTTAAGTGTATTTGTGCAGCTTAAACAATAAAGCAATGTCTGCTACAAACCAGCAAGGTTATTGAGCGTGCAGAGAAACATCACAGGAGTGACTGTGGAGCCGCGCGTATTTGTAACACAGTTTACAGCGAGGACACGGCTGCTCAGAGCGGAGCGGGGCAGGGGGACAGCTGTCTATGCCTGCAGAGCAGGGGGGGAGAGAAGCTGAGATGTGCGCGCGTTGTTTTTAACATTTTAGCAGTAACTAATTAGCGTTTTACACCAGTACAGACTGTTGGAGTGGATGTGCGCAGTTGTTTAAAGCGCTCGGGTGTTAAGGGGCGGGGCGCCCTGACGTATTACGTCATGAAATTTGCATATCATGATATAAGATTTTTGCCCGGGCAAGCTTTTTATACCGGTATTACCGGTAACGATATGATATGGCCCAGCCCTATTAGTGGGTGCATGCTCGATTCTTTGTTTACTGTAAGCTACCGGTAATGTCTTCTTCTGATGTGGACATGTGATGTGGACAAACAAAGAAACATTTTTATGTTGCAGGTAAGTTGGTGCGCTCACAGCAGGTCTGTGAGTGCGTGCTCGATTAGCTAGCCCGACGCTAATGTCTGCATTTTGTCTTTCTCACGCGAAGTGATTTTTCACAAAATCATAACAAAGATGGAAATTACACAAGGTTTTGACACCCTTGCACCTCGCACAGAGGGGGAATCTGTCTCAAAGCGTAATTACTCGACTGACAAGTTCATCTGGCAAAGAAAAGATGATGCTTTCGAGCTGCTCAGAGCAAAGCTTGAATTGATAAGGCAGAAGAGCAAATGTCAAAGAGAAGAACTTCTCAAAAAAGGCATTGAGTTACAACGTCGGTTTAGACAATCAAGGATAAAACGTGTGCTGTAACTGCGTGTGATGCTCACATGCGAAGCGGGACACCCTCAGGGGTATGCCCAGGTCAAAAGGTCAAATCCCACTCGCAGCTGATAGAAGAGGTTTCCTCTCCTACAGGAAGCGAGAATAAACATGATTTTCATACTAACAAACAACGAAATGTTGCTGCGAGCTGGAACAGTGACTCAAATTGGTTTAAAGGGAGCTCTACTCCTCGTGCACCTCAGATTGAAAAATCTGAGACGAGCAATGAACCACAAAAGGTAGGTGTTCGCTCTCTAGGTGAACCTAAATGGTTCAGATCGAACCGAATGGGTTTAGACCTAGGTCTGACAGTGGGTGAACTTTGAAAGAAGTGGATGTATGGGCGCTGACAGGGATGTGAAGGGGGGGGGGGGGCTAGGGGGGCTTGAGCACCTGCCCCTTTTGCTCCTTGCCCCCAAGTGCCCTTTTGGTAAAAAAAAAATGTAATTTTTTTTTTTAATTTCCTATTCCTAAGCCCTCCTCTGACACATAATAACATGTACTAAAATTATTTATTTTATTTTACTATTATTTTTTTCGTATTTTGCAAGAAAAACAACATAATAAGCCCTCCGGTCACGTACCAAAACTACATTACCCACAATGCAACAGTAGTAGTAGGGGTGGGGCCAATCCGATCCGGAGTCGTATCTCATGAACCCAGAGTAATAAGACCTGCCTCGCATTTACATTAGGGTCAGTGGGGGAGCTGGCCCCCTGGGGGGCATTGCCATTGGGGGGGGGCATGGCCCCACCCCTACTACTACTATTCAGCAAATCCCTTTCAGTTTGCAGCCAGCTACAGCGTGCGGATCAGTTTGCAGCAGTGTGCGGACTGAGTGAGTAGCACTTTAGCTAACAGCTAGCCAACTTTTCATCGTAACATGTCCGTTGTGTGGAAGTGTTTTACACTAAACACCACAAGACAGCAATGTCTGTAGAGCCATAGCGCCACATTAAACTGTGGTCAAGTTAGTTATACGTTGGACATTCGAGCTCCGGGGCTTCAGCGGGACGCCACTCTCACTGAACCGAAACAGGGAGACCGACCACGGCCAGCTGCGTCGAGTCCGACCTGCTGTTTGACCGTCTTGTAGGAGGGACATGCGGAGAGCGGCTGACCGAAATCAGAGCCCCCGCCTCGGATTGAACAATAAAAACACACGGCTGAAGCCATGGAGCTTAAATGTTTACCGAGAAGTTGCTACACTTCATCATAATTAATGACCAACAGCTACCAGCTGTAGAAAATGAAGGATTTTGAAGTTTGATACTTGCAGCCAACAGTAAACAATCATAAAAAGCATATTAATTAAAAATCACAAGAAAACTGTGTTAAAAAAACAAAAGATAAACAGCTACATTATAAAACAATGTAAAATACTAAAAGCAGGAACATGTCTGTGTTGGTTTATGCCAAGAACTTAGCAGATGTAAAGCTATTTAATGTTTTATTGAATTCATTTATTCATTCATTTAAAAGAGACAAAATAAAACAAATTAATAAAAAAAAACATTGAATGAAAAGAGTGCAAAAAGAAGAAAAAAATCTTATATCACCCCCTTAAAATAAACATTGAACCAGTCCGGCCCTTGGCTTGTAGCAAATTTGTTTTTTTGGCCCTCCATGTACAGTATTTGACTTTGACACCCCTGGCTTATGCAATAGGGAGCACATCGCCCGTCCAAAACCTATCATCTCTCCATAATGGATATATGTCCGATCTTCTAACTTCCTTTGCTGCATAATGTATATTGCATTTATTCTAGCATTAGGTAAATGTAGCTTGAAGGAGAATAGCACTTAAATAAAAGTCCAACAAGAATATTAATTTAGAATTAAAAATAACTCACCCTGAACTACCATAATAGATATACAGTATGTAATAACCAATCAAGTTGCTCCTGTTCAATAAAAGCGTACAAATGAAGGGGGAAACTTTATCCAGACTTTAAGTAAGTTTAGGGTCTGGTTCGCAGAGTATGGAATTAAATTTGTTTCACAATTATTCAATGAAAAAAAAACTAACCTCAGTTAAAGGGGACCACATATAGGTCTTTAAAAAATTTATGTTATGTCTGTGTGCTATCTTCAAATTCAAGATCTTTTTTTATTGAATTTTTCATTTTTTTCCCTTCAAACAACAACAAAAAAAACAACACAACAGTCAATCTGAGTTACAACATGTACATTATAATCCATACCAAAGGAAAAAATAATAGAAATAAAAAATAATAATAATAACATAGAAAATAATCCCTACCCAATCACTGCCAAAAGAAAAGGGAAAAAAATAAATAAAAGGTAAAATAGCCAAGAGACTGCATTAACCTGAATGAGTTGTGTTATCAAAGAGACTGGAACAGATTCAGGAAAGGTCCCCAAACATTCTCAAATTTACCCTCTTTCTGTTGAAGTGTGAATCTGATTTTCTCCAGCTTTAAACAGGACATGATGTCAGCCAACCACTGAGCGTGAGTGGGTGGAGACGGTTCTTTCCACCTAAGCAAAATAGCTCGTCTGGCCAGGAGAGAGGTGAACGATATTACATGTTGTTGGTTTTTATTTAGGTTTGTCATGCCCTCTACAAGACCAAACAGAGCAATCAGTGGGTCAGGGTTCAGACGTGTATCTAGTACACGTGATAAAGTCTGAAAGATTTCCCGCCAATATTTGTTCAGAGATGGGCAAAACCAAAACATATGGGAGAGAGAGGCTTCAGCATGTTTGCATCTCACACAGTATGGGCTGACATCAGGATACATAGAGGACAATTTCAGTTTAGAGATGTGAGCTCTGTGCACCACTTTAAATTGTATTAGACAATGTCTAGCACAGAGAGAACTGGAGCTCACCAGTTTGAGTATGGAGGTCCAAGAGTCCTCTGAAATAGAGGAGCCGAGATCCTCTTCCCAAGCAGCTTTGATTTTATCTGAGGAAGCACGCTTCAAATCCAATAGTTTACTGTAAATGAATGAAATGGACTGTTTTTTATTTGGGTCTAGAGAAAGAATAGTGTCAACAATACTGCTATTAGGGCTGTGCGATATGACGATATATATCGTGGGGAAGATAGAAACGTGTCTATCGTGCTACTTTCCTTCTATCGTCTCTATCGTGATAAATAAGAATAAAAAATAACGGTCGCAAAGAAGCTTCATATTGTGGTTTTGCGAGATGACGGCGCTGCTTTATGTTTGACGCACGCGCGGGTTTGCGACACATGCTTTACGTTGTTAAACTCGAGTTCAACAGAGACGCAGCCGGCATGAAGCCGGTGTCACCAGATATCTATGGGTGTCACAACATGGAGAAACAGCTGCGCAGGCAGCCCAAGAAGAAGAACTTTTACCAAAAAGAGGGGAAGCTCACCTTGTTAGCTTCCATTATTTAGCTCCGCTGAAACTCGGAGACAAAATGGGTCCAGAGGACACGAAGTTCAACCGAGTCCGAACTCGGGTCCAGTTAACCAATACAAAACAGACCAGAGACACAACAGAACCGGAATCAAACGCAACGTTTTCTCTTTTCTGTTTCTTTGCCTTGTTTACTCCAGATTCCAGTCAGAGCGGATTTCTTCTTCGTGGGTTTTATTAGCAGCCGTTGTTTTACCGCCACCTGCAGGAAAAATTTGGACCAAAGTAGGTCCAAAGTTGGACCAAAGTTTCTACTTTGGTCCAAATTTCCTTGTTCTTTTTGTTCACATTCTTATAATTGTAACTGTATCTGTAGTAAAATAAAATAAAAAATAAAATAAAAACTTTGGTCCAAATTTTTCCTGTACACACACACACACATCGTGTTGTATATATACAACACGATGTGTGTGTGTACAGGAAAAATTTGGACCAAAGTTTTTTTTTATATCGTGATATATATCGTTATCGTGATATAAAAAAGTCCATATCGTGATATATGATTTTTTCCATATCGCCCAGCCCTAACTGCTATCAGTTGAAATGGAGAGGCTGGACAAATGAAGAGTAATAAAGTGCCGTATTTGGAGATACCTAAAAAAGTTGGACTGGGGAAGACTAAATTTTTCACATAGTTGTTGAAATGAAGCTAAAGTGTTATTGAGAAACAAGTCATTGAAGCGTACTATACCCCTTCTTTGCCATTCTTTAAAAACAGAGTCCTGAGATGAGGGTTTGAAAAGTTGGTTAGACATAATAGGGCTATAGAGAGAGAAACTAGAGAAATCAAAATATTTACGAAATTGTGCCCAGATTTTTAGTGAGTGTTTTATAACTGGATTTATAACAGTTGTAAGTGGTGGAAGCGGGAATGAGGATCCCAAGAAAGCCACGGAGGACCATTTCCCAGAACACTGTGACTCCATCTCTACCCAGTCAGGGCTGTCAGGCCTGTTGTAATAGAATGACCAGAATGCTAGACAGTGCAAGTTTGCTGCCCAATAGTAAAAGCGGAAATTTGGAAGGGCAAGACCGCCTGCGGCCTTAGTTTTTTGGAGATATGTCTTATTTAAGCGTGGACGTTTTCCTTGCCACAGATATGATGAAATGATGGAATCTAACTGAACAAAGAATGAACCAGGGATAAAAACAGGAATATTTTGAAAGAGATATAAAAACTTAGGTAAAGTGACCATCTTTTATTTTTATTTTTATTTTTTTATTTATTTATTTATTCATTTTACATTTTGTAAAGAAAAACATTTTTTACATTGTAACAATACAATGAAAGAAGACAAGAAAAACGTAAAATGAAAGGAGACAGGGAGAAGAAAAAATCTTATTATACCTGCCCCTTTTTTCTATAATGATAACAACAACAAAAAAGCGAGATCAATAAAATAACTCAATCAAATATACAAATTTCCAAGGCACTCAACAGTGATACAAAATGTAAACTATTTACAGAATTTGAATACACATTTGCAATTTGGCGATTTGAGTATTTAGTATTTAATTAACATATTTGCTTTGATAATTTTTTTAAAGACTATAATGGATGTTGTAGATTTAATTACATTTTCTAAACTATTCCACAAGTCAACACCTTGTATTGAAACACACCGTCCTTTCAAACTAGTTCTGTATTTTGGCTTTGCAAAAATCTCCATTCCTTTCAGGTTGTAACAGCTCATTCTTTTTACAAAATGCACTTGAACATTTAAAGGCAATGAGTTTTTATGAGCTCTATACATTACCAACAAAATGTTATAATTTACCAAATCATAAAACTTAAGCAACCTAAGTTGTTTAAACAATATATTCGAAGGATGGCAGTAGGGTTTTCCCGCAATAGTTCGCACTGCTCTTTTTTGTAAAATAAATATAGGGTTCGTCAAGGTTTTGCATGCCTTTCCCCAAACCTCTATACAGTATATCAAGTGTGGAACAACTATGGCATTATAAAGCAAGTATAATGCTCTTTCATTCAATAAATCCCTAACTTTATACAAGACACCTGTGGATCTAGATATTTTAGTTTTAACCGAGTTAATATGCTGTTTCCAAGTGAGCTTGTCATCTATCACCACTCCCAAGAATTTCATTTCACTTACTCTGGTTATTTCAAAATCATCAATTTTTAGAGAGAAACCCGTAGTGTTTGTTTTTTTACTAAATAACATGTATTTAGTTTTATCTAAGTTTAATGATAGTTTGTTTAATTTGAACCAGTTTTGTAAGTTAACAAATTCCATATTTAAACATTCAGACATTTCATTTAAATCATTACCAGAATAAAAAAAGGTAGTATCGTCAGCAAAAAGTATACTTTTTAGACTTCTGGACACCATCACTAAATCATTCACGTATAAATTAAACAATTTTGGACCAAGTATTGAGCCCTGTGGGACACCGCATGTGATTTTACAAAAGTTTGATCTGTTTTCCTCTATCTGAACAAATTGTTCTCTATCTTTTAGATAGCTTATTATCCAATTTAGTGCAGGTCCTCTAACGCCATACTTGTCCAATTTATTAATGAGAATTTTGTGATCAATAGTGTCGAAAGCCTTCCTTAAATCAACAAATACACTCATACAATGCTGTTTATTGTCAGTAGCTGTGGTGATATATTCCATAAATTCCATTAAAGCCATAGATGTTGAATACTGTGATCGAAACCCATACTGACTATCACTTAGAATGTTGTATTTTTTTAGAAAATCGTCTAATCTGATTGAAAAAATTTTTTCAAGAATTTTTGAAAACTGTGGGAGCAATGATATTGGCCTATAATTGCTGAAGTTGCCCCTATCACCGCATTTGAAAATAGGGACTACCTTAGCTACTTTCATTTTATCAGGAAATGTGCCCGTAGTGAAAGACAGATTACAAATGTAAGTGAATGGATCAATTACATCAGTTATTATGTCCTTGACAACCATCATATCCATGTCACACCAGTCTCTAGACCTTTTATCTGAAATTTTTTTAACTATCATGATTATTTCATCTTTATCCGTCCCTTTTAGAAACAATGTATTTTCACAACCTTTAATTAAGTAACACACGTCCTTGTCCACTTTGGAAATTGTTTTTGCAAGATTTGATCCAACGTTTACAAAGTAATCGTTGAATCCATTTGCAACTTCGTTATCATTTAGCATTACATCATTTTCATTCACAAAACATTTGGACATACACGTTACTTTTTTGTGTTTGTTTAAGACACTGTTCATTACATTCCAAGTAGCTCTCATATCCCCACGTGTGTTTTGTAGCAATTTACTATAATATTCCTTTTTCTGTTTTTTTATAATTCCTGTTAATTTGTTTTTATACCTTTTATATTTGATTTCTGCCTCAGGGGTTCTTGTTTTCAGGAAACAAGAATACAAATGGTTCTTTTTCTTACATGCGTTCCTTAGTCCAGTTGTCATCCATGGTTGATCAACATTGCGTTTTTGCGTGGAATTTTTCTGCACACAATTTTTTTTGTACAGGGTATCCAAGATAGTCATAAACTCATCATATGATTTGTTTACGTCATCCACATACACACCATTCCAATTTTGTTTTTTTAAATCTTTTTTTAAATTTTCTATTGCTCTTTTGGTCGTGCTTATTTTGTATTTTGGTCTTTTAATTGTATTTCTGAAATTATTTTCCATTTTACAAATCGTAAAAACTGGCAAGTGGTCACTGAGATCAGTTTCTAAAATACCACTTATATTAGTTTCATCAGTCAAGTTCGTGAAGATATTGTCAATTGTTGTTTTACTATGAGTTGTTATTCTGGTCGGATTTGATATCAAAGGAAACAAGGTCAAACTACACATTGCATTAACAAATGCACTAACATTAGAGTCTTCTGAATTACCCAGATCGATGTTAAAGTCACCACATAAAAAGACAGTTTTGTTACCTCTCTTTCCAAACAACTCCAAGATTTTGTCAGTAAATGACTCTATGTTTGACCCTGGTGCACGATATACACAACTTATTATTAAATTTTTGTCATTTTTATTTATTATTTCGATAGTTGCCATTTCCATTAAATTGTCTACAGCTATAGACATAGCATCAATTTGTTTACATTTGATTCCATTTTTAGCAAATAGAGCTACTCCTCCACCCTTTTTTTTGTGTCTGTTTTTGTAATATAGTTCATAACCTTCTATAAAAGCATTATCGATATTGTCATCATTTAGCCATGTTTCAGAGAGTGCTATGATTGAAAATGTTTTGTTTAGATTTTTTAAATATTCAGTTATCCTCATTAAACTAGCATTAATACTTCTACAGTTAATGTGAATAATGGAGATGCTTTCATCCTGTATCTTTATATCATTAAATTGAATATCGTCATAATAATTACTTTTGTTGAATAATGGAAGTACATTGTTTTCTATTTCTTCATCTGCATCATATATTTTAAGGTCCGATTTATCATACGGCATCATAAGTTTGTGTAATTATTCTTCATGGTGTTAACTTTATAGTATTTTTGATGTATGTTTATGATAGAGTGAATCTTGAGCATAACCTGTTTATGTCTTAAGCTTTTCCAAGTCAGATAAATCCTGTATTACTTTCGGTGGTGAATCTTCTTGCACTTTGATCCAGATTTTTCCATTTTTTGTCCATGTTGCTACTATTTTGTGTTTTTCTCTTAGCATTCTGGCTTCCTTTGCAATAATACCATTTCTTTTTGTTAAGTGTTCATTTATGTAGATTCTTGTTCCTCTTAATTTTTTTTTTGCCTGCATGATTACTCTATTTTTAATTTTCCTACTGATGAACCTCACAACTACTACTGGTTTAAGATTACCAGTTTTACTGGGTATAGTATGACACATAGAAATGTCCTCACGGTCAATTTCAATGTCCTTGTCCTGAAGAAAGGACACCACTTGGTCTTCTAGAGTCTTCTTTTCTTCAGGTGATGAATCCTCCGTTATTCCTTCATTTTTTGTGACTTTAGAGTACAATCTATTTTTTATTTCCAAGCCAGTAATTACCAGATTTTCCTGTCTTGCGTTTTGTTCTAAATCGTCAATTCTCAGTTCTAATTCTGAGATTTTTTTGTCTTTCAGACTTATTTGTGACTTCAGTTGCTTGATTTCATCAAACAAGCCCATCAGAAGCTTTTGTTGAGCTGTAATTGTTGTAATTTCTGAGCTGATAAAGTTCAGTGATCTCTTAATTTCATCAAGTTCATCAGGATTTTGTTCACTCAGAGCTTGTTTTTCACGTCTTGATTTTCCTGCCATTTTTATATAATTATCCACTTAATGTCAGCTGGAAAGAATGAAACAGACCTCCTCTTCGCCCGCTTCCAGTCTCCTCCTGCAATATGCGCTCCTGCAGTCAAAAACAGCCAGTGACGTCACTCCAGCAATCTGGGTCAGCAGCCCTTCCGCGTTGTCATCCGTCGTCATCCGCCAAGAAACGCCTCCACACCCAAAGCCTAGCTGCAGATGTTAGCTCGTTAGCTAACGTTAGCTCCTGTAGCTCGACAGGCGAAGGGCCGACGTTCATTCACCACCGGCGACGAAGAGTCCGTTCCCACCACGGCTCCAAGCGTCTCCAGATGGCAGCCCTCCAACTGCGGACCCGACTCCGGACAAGGAAAAAACGAGCCAGGCACTAGCCCTCGACAGGGCCAACGCCGGTAGCAGAGGCACCGTCTCTCCTTCGCCTTCTCTCGACTTCGGCCGTCTTCAGAACCAGCGAAAGAAGTGATAACCCCGCTGAGAGAAGTGAGTTTTCCAAATTGATCCGCTTTAGTTTTTGTGATTAGTATGACTCCCGAGGAGCAGAGCGTTCCTCAGTACGTCCGCACCCGGCAGCCATCTTCAATGATTTAATAATATATTAATATATAATAATCTTGACTGAGTTAATACGGCCTATGAGGGAAGTGGAAAGCGGTGACCATCGGGATAATGCCTGCTTTGTCTGATTCAACAGAGAGACAAAATTTTCTTGAAATAAATCCTTATACCTCCTCGTAACTGTAACACCCAGGTAAGAGAATTTTATCTTCTCAATTTTAAGAGGCCATTTACTAAAGTCAAGAGTCTGCGCCAGGGTATTGACAGGGAAAATTACACTTTTACTCAAGTTTAATTTGTAACCAGAATTTATTCCAAATTCCTCAAGTAATGATAAAACGGAAGGTAGCGTATTCAGTCGGATGAGAAATGAAAAGTAAAAGGTCATCAGCATAAAGGGAGACCTTGTGCTCCATATCGCCTCTCCAGATTCCTGAAATTGTGTCACAGGACCGCAAAGCAGTGGCAAGAGGTTCAATTGCCAGGTCAAAGAGCAAAGGGCTCAGTGGGCATCCCTGGCGAGTTCCTCGATGTAGACTGAATGGTTTCGATATCTGAGAGTTGGTACGAATGGTTGCGGTGGGATGTGAATAAATTAATTGCACCCATGTAATGAAATTGGGGCCAAAACCAAATTTGTCAAGAACATTAAACAAGTAGTCCCATTCAACCCGATCAAATGCTTTCTCCGCATCAAGGGAAATAACACACTCAGGAACAGTATCCGAAGGAGAATAAATAATGTCCAAAAGGCGTCTGATATTAAAAAAGGAGTGCCTGCCTTTAATGAATCCAGTCTGGTCTTTTGATATGATGAAAGGAAGGATCTTTTCCAACCTTTGAGCAAGAACTTTGGCTAAAATTTTGGCATCTGTATTTAAAAGGGAGATTGGTCGATAAGAGGAACAGTGAGTTGGGTCTTTTCCTTTCTTTGCAATGAGGGTAATGCAGGCCTCTAAGAAAGATTTCGGAAGGGATCCTTGGTCAAACGACTCTAAGAGAACCGAGTGTAGGAGTGGGGAAAGTAATGGAGAAAATTTCTTAAAAAATTCAGCAGGGAAGCCGTCAGGACCCGGACATTTGCCAGACTGCATTACCGATACAGCTGACACAATTTCTGTCAGGGATATTGGGATCTCCAGTGCATCTTTCAGGTTGGGTGTGAGTTTTGGCATATTGGTCTTTTCGAAAAACTGAGAAGATAAATTCTTGTTGGTTTGAGATTCTGAAGTATATAAATGGGAATAAAAGTCCTTAAATGCTCTGTTAATTTGTAAATGATCTAGAGTTATGGTGCCGTTCTTTAATTGGATCTTAGGGATGATTTGTTTAGCCATGGCACCCTTCAACTGATTTGCCAGTAGTTTTCCTGACTTTTCTCCATGTATGTAAAATGATGATTTACTTTTCAAAAGTGATTGTTCTATTGAGTATGTAGACAATAAATCAAACTTAGTTTTGAGTTCTACTTTTTTTTGTACAGATTAGGGCATTTGTTTTGAGCATATTGTTGATCAATTTCTTTTATCTGCTGGGCTAAATCAGTTCTTTCTTTTTGAGATTTTTGCCTCAGCCGGGCGGTATATGAAATGATTTGTCCCCTAAGATAGGCCTTAAGGGTATCCCAAACGGTTGACAGTGGGATCCCAGGAGTTCTGTTTATGGATAGAAAGAAGGTTATTTCTTTTTCTATAAATGTAACAAAATCATTGTTTGACAGTAACGTTGAATTGAATCTCCACTGTCTACTCCTTATAGGAATGTCAGGGAGGGACAGAGACAGAGTGACAGGTGCATGGTCTGAGATGACAATACTGTGGTAGTCACATCCACGGACAGAGGGAAGAAGTTTGTTGTCCATGAAAAAGTAATCGATCCTCGAGTATGAGTGATGAACATGAGAAAAAAAAGAATATTCTCTCTCAGCTGGGTGTAAAAAACGCCATACATCGCACAGGCCATACTTAGATAGAAAGGCACGAATAGTGTGGGACGACCTGCTGGCTGTGGCAGGGTTTGTAGAGGATCTGTCCAAAACTGGATCCAACCAGCAATTCAAGTCACCACTGAGTATCAATGAGTATGTGTTTAGGTCCGGGAGCAGTGAAAATAATTTCTCAAAGAAACCAACATCATCCGTATTTGGGGCATAAACGTTAACTAGCACTACTGGTGTGTTGTACAATTTACCGGAAACAATCACAAAACGACCATATTTATCTGAGTTAACTTGAAAAGGTTCAAATGAAATGTCTTGACTGATGAGGATCGAGACGCCCCGAGCCTTTGCTCGAAAGGAGGAATGGAAACTCTGCCCGTGCCATGTTTGCAGTAATCGTTTGCTATCGTCACTTCTAATGTGAGTCTCCTGCAGGAAAGCAATGCCTGTATTTAACTGTTTTAAATGAGAAAGCACCTTCCTTCTCTTGACGGGGTGGTTCAAACCTTTGACGTTCCAGCTTGACAACACCAACTGACCACTCATATTACTAATAATTTGTATAAGAAAGGTAGGTAATACAGTCTAATGTGTTGATGGCTGTGCAGTTCTTGGCAAAGTGAAAGAAAATATAAATTAATGGCAGTGATGGACCCCCCACCCCCCTCCCTTTCCCACCCTGGACAGCTGCAAAAAACAGAAGCAGCAAGCTCCATAAAAATTAAAAATAAGTCTCCTGTCTAACTTTTAAACTAGTGCTCCAGTATCATAAGAGGGAAAAAAAATGTATAAGCACCTCATGCAAGGCCAAAAATGTACACATAGATGTGTGATCACGCACACACATATAAACAAAGTTAAATTAATCCTAATCCTAAATTAAATCTTCAATCAGTCCAAGACCAATTCAAGATTCAATTCAAGATAGTCAACAGGTAAACAAGAAAAGGAAAAATGTTAATAGTTCAAAATAATATATTGAAAACATTATATATTTCACCCATTTTTATACATGAATAGGCCTACTTCAATTATTTATGTGCCTAAATACAAACAAAAAAGCCCCACCAAAAAAAAAAGTCTCAGATAATCAGAGTATGGGCAGAGTCCTGCTCATTTGTTCGTCACCTCATGTAAAGAAAAGTTTAGTGTAAACATAAACAAAACCAGTGCGGGAACAGCGCGTTGCACATCAGTCAAAAGAAAAGTTAAATATTACTGTACTTGCGCTGTGAAGCCAGAGGTAACTCCTGTCCTGTCTAACTTTTAAACTAGGGCTCCAGTATCATAAAAGGGGGGGGGGGAATTAAAAAAAATAAAATAATTTAAGCACCTCACAAACTAGTTTAAAGTATGCAAGGCCAAAAAAATGTATACACATAAATGTGTACCGGTAATCACGCACACATATACAAACATAAAGTTAAATTAATCCTAATCTCAAATTAATTATCAATCAATCCAGGACTAATCCAAGATTCAGCTCAAGATAGTCAACAGGTAAACGAGAAGAGGAAAAATGTTAATAGTTCAAAATAATATATTGAAAACATTATATATTTCACCCATTTTTATACATGAATACTTCAATTATTTATGTACCTAAATACAAAACCAAAAAAAGCTGCAGTAAAAACTAAAAAAGTCTCAGATAATGAGAGTATGGGCAGAGTCCTGCTCATCTGTTTGTCACCTCATGTAAACAATAGTTTAGTGTAATAATCAAAGCCAGTGCGGGAACAGCACGTTTATTATCAGTCAAAAGAAAAGTTAAATATTACAAATTTTTATGTTATGTCTGTGTGCTATCTTGACAATATTAATTCATTTTAATACACAAAATAATTCTTAGATAATTAATTATACCCTTTTTAATTCTGCCATTTTTAACTTTCGTTTTGAACGACCGGTTTCTGATACTGAGTTCTGAAGTCCACGCCCTTCAACGATCTGTTTACGCCCTCTGTAACAGCCAGTATCTGTAATGTGTTGTTGTTTTAAAATTAGCTCTTTTTTTATTACTCATTTGACTTACTGTTAGTGTTAGCTTAAGATAACTTACCGAAACCCGTCTGAGCGCGCCACAATTTGCTGCTCCTTTTAGCATGAGACCACCCGAATCCGATGCTAATGTTAGCTTGTTCCTCTTCCGGTGTTCGCCAGCTCCGCTCGTTGCACGCGGCGATTTTGGGAGTTATCGCTGTTTCAGTCAAGACACACACAAAGTTCACCAAGTGTCTCCCGTAAATTAATCCGTAAGGAAAAGGTCCTCGCTGCTGCGAGGCTGCAGCGAGGCTGTACAGTTGAAGCTCCGCTCCATCGCGCCAGAAGAGGGTCCCGTTGCCGCCGGTCCCTACGCCGGGGGTCTGCTCGTTTAATTTTTACCGGCTGCGCGTTGGGATCGCAAATACACTAATAATTGAACTAAAACATAAAAATAACAATTATACTTTATTTATAAAGCCATTAAAAAAAACCACAGCTGCAACAAAGTGCTGTACACATGAAATTAAGAACATATAAACAAAAGATGAGATGAAATCATGAAAAACAACAGTCATGTGTTTAATACAGAAGTGGGTTGAGCCTAACCAGGGGTTGCTAGGTGAGGGGCTGGACTCAGGTTGGGGTGGGTTGTGGCAGATTGGCTGCGGTTTGTGACGTCACAAACCGCAGGAAGTGGGAAACGAAGTGTATTTATCAAAGATAAATAAATCTACTTAGAGTAAATAAACCACTGGGTGCATTTTTTTGGCCTTAGGACTTTTTTTATTAAGTAAATACCCAAAGTTGAGTAAAAAAAACATTAAAAAGTTAATTTTGAATATGTGGTCCTCTTTAAGTAAAATAAAATTGTAATCAAAACTTTTGGAATTGTAATGATTTTTTTTTTTTTACAAAACTTAAAAACGTGAACTTAAAAAGTTATTTGCAAAACATAAACTTTTATTTGCACACATCAGAAATCTTTTGTTGCGATTTTAGGCTCTGCCCACAACGTCATGTGAGAATCATGTGAGAATCGCAAGCAAAACTTTCAATGACAAACAAAATTTAGAATAGCAAGCAAAGATTTCTGACATGCGCAAAGAAGTTTGTTTTGCAAATAATTAGCAACATACCTGTAATTGCAAAAAATGTCAATGACCTCACTGAGGTTATTGACATTTTTTGAGACATGACCAACAGAAAACTGCTGCTGCACAGTTGTTTTAAGAAAGGGCAGATATGATAAGATTTTTTTTCTTCTTCTACCTTTCATTTTATATCTTGTTTTTTTCTTTCATGTGTTTGTAAATTGTCTGTGTTTTAAATCTGAAATGAATAAATAAAATAAAATGAATAAAAATAAATAAATAAGAAGAGAACAAAAATAGCAAAAATGCTTAAAAGTTGGAAGTTTGTTTTTAAACAGTTAAATTACCATGATGGAAAAGAAGATTTTGGATAATAATAATAATAATAATAATAATAATGTCTTTGTCTGTCATCTGTGTATGTTTCCCATACACAGACGAAATTCGTCTCTGCATTTAACCCAACCACCACCAGGTGGTGCAGTGAGCAGCCAGAAAGGGCTCGGGGAGCTGGAGAATTAGATGTGCACTCATAGACACCCCAAGGTGTGTAGTGGCCGGGACGCGAACCCGCGTCCTTCGGGTCCCAAGTCAAAAGCCCTGCCACTACACCATAATCTTAGATTCAGTTTGGGGAAAAAAAGAAAGGCAAGAGACCGAAATAAATAAGAGACATTGGCCTCCACTCAACACAGAGAAGATGAGACAGTGAGGAAAAAAGAGAAAAGAAACTGACAAGAAAAAAAGAAGAGGAAAGATTGAAGAAAATGTATACAGGTACTTACAAAATACACTAAGACACAAACAGAGATACAGTATAGATATTAGGGTTGTACATCTCTCTGTGACAGACGATTCGATTCACATCTAGATACAAAGGTTACGATTCGATTCAAAAATTATTTATTTTAAAAACGGAACGATTCGATTCGATGTAGTGTAAAAGCGATTCGGTTCGATTCGATTAAACTTCAAATAATTCTACGTTTTAACATTTGTTGATGTACCGGTAGACAACTATTTCATTATGAAAGAAAAAGGACCACTTCTATAAATGTGACATTCTTAGAGCATTTTTAAATTTGTAAAAGTCCACATATATCATATCTAAAAGGGTGCTGTAAAGCACTGGTAAAAATAAAGTAAAAAGCCAAACAAAATAATCACATGTTAAATGTGTTTATTTTTAAACATGGACCTAAAGACCAGCTAAAAGAAAATTTCCTACAGAAAATACAGAAAAAATATAAAAGGCACAAATGGTTACAGCAGCATGTAATAAAATAAAAATCACTAGGAAAAACCCCAGGAATAAGCTAAGCACAAAGCTCCTGAGTCCTGTGCAATAACCTGTTGTGCAATAACCTGTCACACAACCTGTAGTTTGGTAGTTATGTGCAATATAGATCATGTGCATTTTAGCTTATATTTCATTACTACCTTGAAATAGTTATTCACACAAATTCATCCTGCTTCACCGTTAAAATTCTACCATGTTGTTTACTATTTTTCTCTTCAGAAACTTTGTAAATATTATAATTACTGTTTCACTTTTTGGTAGTTTATTTTGTACCCTTATTGCATGCTTTAGTATTTCCTGTTTGCTTGTTGTGTGTTTTTTAGCAAGTCAAAATCGTTTTTTCTCATCCTGAGCATTTCATTGTACTAAGTTAACCCTGTGTTAACCTGCATATGACAAATAAACACTTGAACTTGAACTTAATAATACAAAACATAATGCAAGAACAGTACGCCTAACAACAGCAGCACGAACATGAGTTTGTGTGAGCAGGTGGGCACGGATTAATATAAAAACATGCTCTCTGTACCTCACGCTCTCTGCACCTCTTGACTTCTTCTGGCCTGGTCCCTCACAGATCTAGTTGCCATCCTCACTTCAAAGTCTCCCAACAGCTCGTCCAGCGCTGACATTTTCTTCTTTTTACAAGGTGGTTCATCATCTGAAATAGAAAACAAGCACCATATATTACTGACTACGTTAGCCATGAAGTTTTTTTTTTTTACTGACTTTACCATTTTATGTAAAAATCTTCATCTGATGTTCAGAATTTATTTATGTAGGGACTCGTGTAATCATGTATAACATGTGTAAAAGATGTATCATTATCATCATCATCATCATGATTATTATTGAACTCTTTCTGTACATGCAGATTCTCTCATTATAGTGAATGTGTTTTATGCTGATACAATGACTGCAGCACAAGTTTAAGACAAAGTCAGCTCATTCTTGATCACAAGTTATAAAACACAAACCTGTATGCTCATCTTGGGTCTGGGGTGCATCACTGCAGACGTCCGGATCTCCATTTGCAGGTTCAGTCTGCACTAGACCTCTCTGAACTGAATCCCCTGTTACCTAGAAATAAAACATGACATTACATTTAGTGTACAGTATGGTTAAATGCAGTGTAAACAATCAAAAAACAGTAGGCAGAATAAATCTAGTGACAGCAACAAAACAGCGGACTGTAACTGAATGTATTTTGACAGTGAGTTGGGGGATTTACCTTGTAATGCAGGGATGTTGTTTTTGCTGTTAGGCTTGTGAATGTCCTCTCTGCATCATGGCTACTGTTGTAGCTTTATGCTTCTTATTAATCTTGTATGGCTGTGGGTCATAGTCATGTAGCTTATATTATAGGTGAAGGCTGAGACAACGCAGTTCGGGTCCAACAACGTGTTTATTCTTCTGTGTAACAACAAGACTGTTCACCCATTCTGTGGGCTCATTGACACAAGTTATCACTGCTACTGAGGAAGGGCAGGGGCTTAAAACAGTGTGGAAGAGATCTTCAAGGCCTGTGTAGCTCGTGAACTATCACCGAGTTGCCCGTAAAATTTAGTTACCCGTCGCTTTGTGTGTGGCAGCTGCATGATCCTGCTCGTTGTTGTGAGGCTTGAAAAGTTGTTGGTCGAGGTTTGTTGTGTTACCAGTGTACTTAGAAGGTGCGCTGCATAGCTTACAAATAGCGTGGCTTTTGTCGAGTTTTACGTCCTTCTAGTAAAACCCGAAAACGTTCCACACTTTAGATTTTTGTCTGGCTGATGTGTTGAAAATCTTTTGCGGTGACTCGCTAGCGCGCGGCTACTGTTTACATCCATGCTCGCTCGTGCTATTGGTGAGCTATGGCGCATGCGTGAGAATAGTTTCGCTCTCGCGTTGTTTTAGAAATGCATTGTAAACCCAGCAAGTCTCGCGATAACCGGTCCGTGTCTCTTCAACCGGTTCATCTCTGGATTTGTGGCTGGTTGCTGTCGGTTTACGTGGATGCTACCGATGCAACCACATCGCTAGCTTGTCAAACCGGATATCTGGTCGAATCGGTTAATCTATAACAAGCCTAATAGATATAAATTTTGGTGGTCAGTTAGTCTCAGTAGGCTTTTCTCATGGTGACTTGCATTAACAATTCAATTATCTTTTGTTTTGTTTTTTTCTGCAGTTCCACATTAAAGTTTGATGCAGCTCTGCTTTTCTGAATGGACCATTTTCATCTCCACTGCAAGTGTAGCAAACCAGGCAGCTCTTTCTTTTATAGATTACAGTACACTAAAAAGTTGCATTGTGCCCTTATTTATATTTTTAATAGTGCAATTCTGTAAAGACAAAATATATCTGGTGGTGTAGCTCTGATTTTGCTAAATCACAGGTTTGAATATTGCAATACTTTCCTATAACAAAGTAGACCTGCAGAAAGAAATTATTAATAAAATATTTTACATAGTTGTATGTTCTATGTATAGATTTTCCTTAGCTTTGATAGTATATTTCACAATTTGTAATTTATCATTGTTTATTAAACTCTGAAAGCTATGTGACTTTGTTAATATTCTGTCCTAAAATGCGGTTAGATGTGCCCCTTTTTTTTAGCCCTTGCCCCTTTAGTGGGCTCTGCACGTCCCTGGGCGCCGATACCCATTGAACAATGGTTGGTCCCAACAGGAACCCCCGAGACGCGGCCCTCCTGCCCCTGCACCTCGAACAGAACAGTTCGACACATGCAAAGAGTCACACAAGCTCCAGAATACAGGCACAACACCTCCGCGCTCGGAAGAGACAGAGGAAGTAAGTAGTTTGTTAGATGATTTGAATGTTACAGAGGTTGACCGACAGGGAACAATGAGTGGCGTGATCATTGATAATAACACAAACAACATTGTCCAACCTGGTGAAGCGATGTGCATCACTATCTTTTACAAAGACTCAGAGCAAACTGTTGACATCAAAAATGTCAACATTGCCAGATGCTGACAGCAAACATATTGCTGATGGTCAACAGCATCCTGAAGGTCATGATGCTGACAGCCAGCAAGATGCTGACAGTAACCAGTTAATCATGGATTTTCCCCCCCAAGATAAATCTTTGACATTAAAAAATGTTGTAGCTGCTTTTACTATGATTTTTACTTTTTTTCAGTTTTAGTTCTTGCTTGTTCTGAGCAATTTACGATATGATATATGCTAGAAAGGGAATCAATTTTTCTGATGTGATATTACATTGATTATTATCTGCCACTATTATTTTTTCATTATTTGTTTTTGAAGAAATATCTTTATTTTTCACCTCTTTCACTGCTTCAGCATAAGTAATTTTCTTATCAGTTTTAACTTTTTGAATTTCAGCTGCCTCTTTTCTCACCATGCATCCTGCGTATGCTGCAATGTGACTTCCTCCACAGTTACATTTCACAGGATTATTTCCACACTCACCATATGAATGGTCCCCTCCACATCTACCACATCTCTGTTTACCTTTACAAACGTTTGCAATATGTCCATATCTTTGACATTTATAACATCTGAAAGGTGGTGGAATATAAGCCCTTACATTAAGGGCCAGTTTACACGGCGCGTATTTTGAGTGTAACCGCTACTTTCTCTTTGCGACTTTGCTTATCGCCTACACGACGCTGCTGGTCCCCCTCTTTGACTCCGATACTTTTCTGAGCCTGCTCTCAAGGTGGAAGTTTTTTGCTGACCCCCCGCAGATAATGTAAAACATCTCCCGTGGAGCTTTTGTTTGAACACATGCACGCAGCACGCAGACAGCCGGCATTTTAACAATGGCGGTGGACTGGACAGTGGACACACGCACCACTTTCTGAACTATAGCTGATGGAATATATTTTGATTCTCATATTTAATTATTCTACACCTTACCTGCATCTGTGTTGGAAGAGAGCCAGCTGCCTGGATCCAGTTGTCGCTGTTAACGAGGCAGTCGGACATTTCACGTGTCACGCTGCACTATAACATACTAAATGTGCTATATAATAACAGTTTAACAATAATAAACAGTATTTATGTTAGCGTGGGAGATATTTAAATTTATCTGAGCTAAATGAAGCTATCTGGACTCGTTACGTCATGCCTAACATGTTGCATGTTGAAAATGAAGACATCAGGTTGATTTTTAATTTATTTATTTATTCAACACCACAAACTGCATGTCACAAACACTGAGAATTAAATTGAACACTTTTAAAAACACGTTAACCAAACTGTTATGAACTGGACTCTTGTTGTTTTCATCCTGGTGGAAACTGGACCCACATCCGAACTGCCGGTCCGCTCCGTGGAACAGCTTCGACCTCGCAGGAAAAAAATAAAACCTCAGTTGGTTGTTCTGTGATCGAACTAAACACAAGGAAACATTATTAAGAACATTGTTTACCTTGTAGCGCTGCTGGAAATCAGCTGATTCTCACGGACTAAAGTCAGACATCGTCACTCGGTTCAGGTCTGCTCAGCATCTGGTGTACAGCTTGTTAGATGAAGCGGTCCCACTTGATGTCAAATCTGTCGACTCTTATCCAAAATCCAGCTTTAACTTGTTAACTTGTTGACAACAACTTGTAGTTAGCTGAACTTTTAGCCAGAGAGGAAAACAGGCTGCCTCGTCTGCTCTGTTTACCTCAGGCAGCACGCATGCGCAGTAGTGAAGGTTCCAAAAATCACAACGCCATCTAATGGCCCAGCAGGTAACTACAGTGAAGTCATGAGGACTGGGGGTGGGGGGGGAGAGTCGTATCCACAGGATTCGCCTGTGTCAACGCAAAACTTTTGACCTAATTAACATGCCCATAAGTTCCGTTTCCCCCACACAGTGTCCGTGTAAACAGGGCCTAAGGCTCATGTAACCGATCATCACTTTATCAAGTAGAACTCTGTCCTTGAAATACAGTAGGACAGATGTACTGTCCACTTTCACCCCATTCCTATAAGCTTGTAATCGCTTAATGCCTGTAATCTCTCCTCCTTTGATTTTCTTTAACTCCTCCAAGTTTTCTCCTACAGGAATCCCTGATTTTACTCCTCTTGTTCTTCTTTCTTCCCCAGCAATCTTTCTTTCCAATAATCCTTTTTTACACACTGTTTGTAATTTTAAAGCCTTATTCTTTTGTTCAGCATTCTTACAAATGATAGGTAGGCTTCCAGGGGTGCTCATAACGTCATAACGTCGATCGCGATCTACCGGTCGATCGCGGAGGCATTACTGGTCGATCGCATCGTGACATTAAAAAATTGTCAGCCTATCAAACATCCCGTCACTTGATTGACATACAGGGCAACCAATCAGATGACGAGCTTTAGGTCACTGCTCATTTGTAAAAACAATGGCGCGAAGGTGAAGCGCAGCAAAACATACAAGCGAAAACTCACCCAACTTCAAAAGCGAAAGCCGCCACTGAAGCATCGTTCCAGGTGAGTGACGCTGTGATGTTTCTCTGCACGCTTAAGAAACATACTGGTTGGGAGTTGACGTCGCTTTATTATTCAAATCATACGACACTTTTCATACAGCATAATCTTGACTACTCTCCGTTCTCTGCACTTTTCCGCTCCCTGTCTTGTACCCGCGCGCTTGCGTCACACTCTTTCGCGGTGCATTCACAGACAGTCTGTAACATAAATGCATAAATACTGCTGTATACATTAAATCTCTCCGTACCAAAATAGCCATTTTTATGCCTTCGTTCACTAAATTAAACGTGTCCGGAGCCATAACAACCTGCTACAACTGTGGTTATCAACTGGTGGCCTGTGGACCACTTTAGATTTGCTGGAGGGGGCTTTTGTAGAGATGACATTATAAAGTAAAAAATATCTAATGATTTTTTAACATTTATTAAAGTAAAAGAGCAGATTCTTATAAAGAAGGGGGGTGGGGATCAGTTTCTACCATATTTTTTAAAATAAATAAATAAAAATCTATATTGCTGTCACCACCACCGGCACCTCATGTGGTCCCTGCGGGCGACCAGGTGCCCTGATTTATTATATGTGTTGTGCAATATTGGCTTATTCAGTTATGCAAGGTACATCAACATACATTGTACATAAAAAGAATCCTTAATACATCTGAAGATAATTATATGTTTTGCATTTTTGTATTGGGTAGATCATTTTGAATAGGGATGCACCGATACCAGATTTTTGAAAACCGAGTACAAGTACAAGTACTTAAAGTACTTGCCGATACCAAGTACCGATACAAGTACTAATTAATATTTTTTTAAATCATTCTAATTAACTTAAACTGTTTATTTTCATTATACACTTCAAACATAAATAAACAAAGTACATTACTATTGGTAATCTGTAAAGTACAGGGCTTAAAGTGAAAAAAAAATCCTGAGCCTGAAACTTTTTTGTGTTGTTGATCAAATAAAATCGTAACATTTTGCCAACGTTTATTAAAAATGCTCTCTGAAAAGTACAAACTGTTTTTAAACAATTCAGCTTCAAGTAACAAGCAAGTGTATTTTAAAGGGTTAAAGGAGAAATGAAAAGTGTTTTTAAGCTAATAGTAGTCTAATGAAAAGCATAAAATAAGCTTGTTGAGAAAATTTCACAAGTCAAAAATGTCATCCTAACTCAAATTTAGACTTTGCAAAGTGAAAAAATTCTCATCTGGTGTTTTTGACCCCCCTCCCTCTGCTTGCTCTCCGTCCCCTGAATATGACATAGGCAGTGCAATGGTCGTCCCTCATACAGTAATATTAGTGTGTGTATCTAGTATTTTTTCAACTTTCATCATTTTGTAAACCGCCCCCTAGCTTATAGACTGTAGTTATGTTATCATTCACAAGAGTTTGTATATATTTTTTTGTTTATGTAGTGTTTTGTAGTTCTGTTTGTGTTAATAAAAAAAAAATCTAGTAGTGGACAAAAAGGTTTCAGTGTGTAGCAATTAGGGATGCAGCAAAAAAAATCTATTTTTTAAAGAATCAAGATTCTTAGTCCTGGCGATTCAGAATCGATTCTAAAAGCCCCAAAATAGATTTTAAAACTTTTTTAAAATTTTATATTGTATTTTTACCGCTCCTGTGCATTCGGCCGCTGTAGAATTTTGGCCGTGTAGGGCCACCGTAGTTAGTTAGCCAGGCAGCTCCCAATGGAGCCTGCTAGCAAGGAGGGAGACCCTGCATGTTTCAACTTGCTCCTTCATCTTTAAAAATCATTTTAGATCCTACTATGTTCTGTGGAATACAGAGCTTAACAAGACATTGGTAACTGTTTCAGGACATTTTCAACACCCCCACTCCCATGTTAGCATACGGCGCTAGCATGCTAACGTTAGCATACGGCGCTAGCATGCTAACGTTAGCATGCGAAGGCTATTCGTATTTCCAGGATAGAAATGCCCATTAATGCACTAAATCACCAAACTGTTTTTGACAAACTAAAGTGATATCCTTCAGATTCAAAAAGGTCTTCTGCTTCCATTTTAAATGACAGACAAGAGGACAGTAATGATGGGTTTATAGCTTCAGTGTTATTGTAAGATAGCAAAGGAGGTCTTAATTGTGTCATAAAAGTGCGTCCAGAAAATTACTACAGAAATCACTGCACTTCGGCATGTAGCAGGAAAAATGTAAAAAAACTATTTCTTTAAGCTACTGACTTGAAAAAAGCATACTAAGTATGTTTATGTGTGTTGTTTACTATATGAAATTCTTGTTATATCGATTTTTTCAGATTTGATTACATTTCTCCTTTAAACATCTATGTTTACCTACATAAGCAGGGTATATGCAGAAATTCTAGAGTTGAATTTAATACCTTTTTAATACCATCAAAATATGTTTTTAATACCATCACGGCACCGAGCTGTAACCGTAGCGGCAACCTGTTGTACTTCAGTTCCATGCAACTAATTGTAAAGTGATAGATTACTGTCATTTTCTTCCTAAACTTTGGTAGTAAATGTAGTTTTATAACAATTACTGGATACATCAATTTGCTTCTTGCCTCAATAAAAGCACTGACCTACTTGTTATTTAAATCTAACCCAAGAGAAAAAGTTTAATTGTTCCCACACATAACATATCTCTAATGGCAAACAAAAACTGTAAACTTGAAAACAGAACAGTTTAGTTAAAATAATTCAAAACTGAACACATGCATAATTCAAAAAGAGGTAGAAAAATAATAACTACTGTATTTTTCATCCTGTAAGTTGCAGTTTTTTGCATAATTTACATGCCTTGCAACTTATAGGACGAAGTGACATATTTATAGATTTTTTTCCCCATATTTATAAACCATTTAACTGAAATATGACCGTTTCCATTCATTATGACTGAGAAAAAAAACAGCAGTTCATGATATCTTGTGTAGTAATAGTGTATGGCATGCTGTTGTATCATGTAATAGGAAAACGTGCCTATAATGACAAATTTAAAAAAGTTCAAGACAAAAACAACTGGACTTTATTTATTATACTATTATACTATACTTTATTGTTTTTTTATTGCACTTTTTAGAATTCACCATGTCCTGGATGACTGAGAATCTTCACTAGCTATTATGACTCAATCGACCTGCCATACTCTCCCCACCTCTCTGCTTGAACCTTCAATCAAGCAGCAAGCTGCACCACGGTGGCGAAATGCAGCTAATTTGACCATTAAAGTGCATTTATTAAGAAAATGACAGACAGAAAAACACCTCTGCTATAATTTCGAGCTAACAAATAATTGTTTAGGTAATTTTCTTGTTAAATGACGGCGAAACGAGCCGCGCTCCTTTTTCCTGTTTGTCACCGCTGTGCTTTCACGGAGCACACAGGCAGCGACACTTTTTTTTTTTTTAAATAAAGCCGATTTAACCATTAAAGTACATTTATTAAGAAAACGTTAGACTGAGACACCCCTTTTGCTATAATTTCGAGCTAACAAACAATTGTTTAGGTAAATTTCTTGTTAAATGTCGGAGGATAAAGCCGCGCTCCTCTTTCCTGTTTCTTTTTACAGACATGATCAGCCTCGGCCAGCTGTAGGTGCGCGCGCACACTGACTGACGATATGACGTCTTTGTTTTAGCTAAGGTCCTACTTGGAACATAAAATTAGAAAAAATAAATAAATTCACAGACCTTTTTTTAGACGACAGAACAAGAAAAATATAGTTGTGTAGGTTTAAAAAAATTTAACACCTCGTCAGATGACGTTTATTACTTTTTAATACTTTTTAATGGCCTTAATTTGTGTTAATTTCATTTACTACCTTTTAATACCTTTTACAACCCCGCGGATACCCTGATAAGTAACTTGATTCAATAACTACTGTACAGTAGTTTAGAGAGCAACAAGACCCAGTTGAATGCATGCAGCTCAAAAACCAGTTTTATTTAACTACAGATTTTATTATTTAACTTTACTTATTCATGTCCCCCAGAGGGAAAATCAACCTTCTTATTTCAGCTGTCACCCCAGCTGTCACTGACTTTATCTGCACTGAACTCCGTTCAATCCTGCAAAAATAACTTGGAGCCTCCGTCAGAAAGGAGGGGGGGGAGGGGGGATTGTTTATGTGTTCAGCAGTGTGTGTGTGTGGGGGAGGGGGGGCTGCGCTTTGATTCGCTGCACCCCCCACATCAACACAAAGAGTCCTGCAGCCAAACGGAGTTTGCTGCAGCTCACGCCTCAAAAACACACGCGCGCACATGTAACAGTGTTTATATAGTAGAATTCCACTTGTTTCATATGTATCAGTGCAATGGGAAATAGCGCCCCTCCTCTCTGTGTGGCTGGTTATATGCTGCTGGCTCCGGTACTCAGTGCCAGTCTGTGAAAGCTGCACAAGAGGTGAGTTGCATTCTTCAGCACACAGCATAGAAAAGTGTTAGCAACAGCTAAAACATAATTCTTATCAACTCAGATGAATTGTGTGCAATGAATATTTATTAGATATGTGCCTGGCACCAATTCTTGTACTTTTAAGTTTGTTAATATTAGACAACACTTCATGTGCTGAGTAAAAGAATAAACTAACACAATGCTCTGTTGTAGTGTGCTGAATGAAGCTGAACTGTTGCACTGATTCGAACCCTGGTGTGTTCTCATTCAGGTACTTCATTTATTATTGTATTTTCATTGTATGTTCTGTAAAATATGATTTGTTTACTGTAATGGGCCAGTCTGTGAAAGCTGCACAAGAGTGTGCTGAATGAAGCTGAACTGTTGCACTGATTCGAATCCTGGTGTGTTCTCATTCAGGAAATAAACTGACTGATCACACAGAGGCCCCTTGTCTTCCTTAAAAACTACACAACGCAGAGTCAAGGGGTTACTTGAGCTGGCTTGGTACAGTGGAGTGAAGCAGAACCCGGTTACATTGATGCCGTGACCCGAGCTTCTACAATCCTGTATCTGCAGCGGTGCCGTCTATTTCCTGGAGTCAGCACATGGACTGGGGGAAACCACACGGACTTTCCCTTCTTCCCACAGGTTGCTGTTTTCTACTGGAACACTGAGGTGGGATTCTGTATCTGGTTTTAAATATTTTAAAAAAAGGAAAAAGAAGACCTGAGCAGATCTGAAACATGACAGACTTTCCTGGTTTTGGGAGAGGGAGGGGGACAGTTAGTTTTACCCCACTGCAGTCATTTGGCAGGGGTAGAGCAGGTTTGCTGACAGCCCCAGTCTCATCCACACCTAGTCCTGTCTTTTCTGAGTTAATTAAACAAACTGCTGATGGTGACTGTGGTGATTCTCATCATTATAAATCAGACACCAAACCTACTACAGAGAGCATGTATGCAGAGATAGCAACACAAATTGGGGTTTCTATTGGAGAAAGCATTGCATCTTGTATTGAGTCTCGTTTGGGCTGTGGACTGGGTAACAGTGTCCTTGGGTCTGTCAGTAATGTGCTCTCAGAACCTTCACTTTTGAATGTGATTGTGAAAAATGATGTCAAAGAACCTGTGTGTTTTAGAGGGGATGGTTGTGACACATGCAGTGTTCAGGAATGGGAGGAAATGATCATGACATATTTGAAGAAAAGAGGGGTACAGGTAGCTGAACAATCTGATGAAGTGCTTAGTAAACTGGCAGGGAGGGCAAGAGAGATAGTCAGGGTGGGCATACGTAGTAAGCCATCCTTGTGTCTTCAGGTAGGCCCAGAGCCTATTTTTGAGATCCTAAAACAGCACTTTAGTGACACTGCCTGTTCAAGCATGCCTCTGGCTGATTTTTATGCAACATTACCTACCTTTGGTGAGAAACCTTTTGACTACTGGCTCCGGCTAAACAGAGCCATGGAGCTGACAGAGGACTGTCTCAAACGACAGAATAAGTCCTTCGCATACCTCACAAACGAATTGACTGCAATGTTCATTCGTCACTGCCCAGACTCAGAATTGTCTCTAATTTTCAAATGCAAGCCGTTGCAGCAATGGACACCTGCTGATGTACATGAAAAGTTGCTGGAGCATAGCAAAGATCAGAAGTGTGGCCCTCAGCTGAGTGCATCCAGTGCTTTAAGTTTTCAGCAACAGGAGGTGAGTCCTCATGTACCACAGGTGACATGCAGCAAGAAAGGTACCATACCATCGCCGACCTCTACCTCAGTACCATCTACTGGACTTAATGCACCAGCGCCTGCTGATCATCTTGAGTATGTGATAGCCCTGTTGGAGAAAGTTCTGGAGGGTCAGCCTCGACAAGCAAAACCACCTGCTGAAGATGATGTCCGAGCTCATCGAAACCAAACACAAAAAATCATGCCCTGTGTAATTTGTGGTGACACTGGACACTCTACCTATTACCACTGTAGAGCCAATCAGCTGTGCTTCATTTGCTATGCTGCTGATCACACTCAAGCTCGATGCCCCAGGGCTGTATCTAACAAAGCAAGGCGGCCTGAATCAGCTGCCCAGCAGTTGGGAAACTAGCTGGCCTACATGTGGAGGGGGCAAGTGTTAGGCCTGAAATTGTACCCCAAGAGACTGATTTTGATGATTTGGAGTCTGTGTACCAAGCTGTCTGTAAAGAACGACAGCTTGGCCATCAACCAGTACTTCAGAACACCCAAAGACTAAAACAACATGATGAACTGTTCTATGAAAATGTGACCCTTGGTGGCAAAGTGTCTGTTAAAGCAATGCTCGATAGTGGCTCGATGGCCTGCACCCTTAGTGCTGATCTGTTGCCACACCTTTTAGATCATGCAGTGTTGCAGACCCCCATCTTGCAACACACGGATGTTGTACTTATTGGTTGTGGTGGTTCAAGGACAATTCCATCCGGTGTCTGTGACATTACTGTGGAAATGTATGGCTGCAGAGTTGTCGTGCCTATGCTGGTGGTCGCAGGACAAAGTCAGGACCTCATCATAGGCAGCAACCTTATGAGGCATTTGGTCAACCATCTGAAGACAAAAGATGATATAGGGGTGGAAGGCGGAAAGATCTTAAATGCAGAAGAAATGTCTGATCACAATGTGCTGAGTTTGATGTCAGAGGTGGTGGCTTCAGAGAGTGTCAGTGATAAGATTGGAACTGTCAAATTAAGGAGAGCCATAACCTTGGAACCATTGACCGAGCACCTGGTCTGGGGCAGGCTGCAGCTAAGAGATAATGAGGGAGTGGACAGTGCCGTAGTGGTCGAACCCACTGCAGTAAGGTCAAGGCCAAGGTCAGTTATGGTTGGGAGAACTGTGGCACATCTTAAAAAGGATGGATGGCTTCCAGTGAAAGTGTTAAACCCCTTTGACAAGCCAATTACTTTAAAACGAAACATGAAGCTGGCCGACGTGTTTATCTGTGCAACGGTGGAGAGCTTCAACCCCACTAATTCCAGCCTGCAACAGAATATCCAACTGCCACTTACTGACTCAGCACAGTGCAACGATGAGCAGAGTTTAGTCACTGATGTTTCTACCTTGCCTGATCATCCATCTTCAGAGCGAGCAACAGGTGACAGTAGCTCCTTACATGCAGTGCTACAAGATTTGGGGCTGTCTGACATTGATATCGACTCATGTGAAGTATCACAAGCTAGCACAGAGAAACTAGTTGACCTCATTGTACGGTTTGAGTCCATTTTCTCAAGAGACAAACTAGATTGCGGCAAAGCTACAGGCTATGTCCATCGGATTCGAGTAGTAGATGACAAGCCGTTCCGGTTGCCATGCCGACGTGTGCCACCAACTCATTATGACAAATTAAGACAAGCTCTGAATGAGATGGAGGAACGGGAAATAATTCAGAAGTCTTCCAGTGATTTTGCATCACCTCTGGTCTTAGTTTGGAAGAAGTCTGGCGATTTAAGAATATGTAATGACTTTCGTTGGCTTAACGCTAGAACTGTCAAAGATGCCCATCCTCTTCCACATCCAGTCGATGCATTGGCTGCTTTAGGAGGAAATGGATTTTTCTCCACAATGGACCTGACTTCAGGCTACTATAATGTGGAGGTGCATGGACAGGACCGCAAGTATACAGCATTCACATCACCGTTCGGGTTATACGAATACAATGTTGTTTTCAAACAATGTTGTTTCCTGTTTGTTTTCAAAGCTCTGAATGGACTTGCTCCTCTGTACATCTCAGAACTTTTGAAAGCCCATCAGCCCGGCAGAGATTTACGATCTGCCAGTCAACACCTGCTGGAGGTGCCTCGCTCAAGGTACAAACAATGGGGAGACCGGTCATTTTCTGTTGCCGGCCCAAAAGCCTGGAACAGTCTCCCCCTTGAGCTGCGTGCCACCTCTGATCTGACTCTGTTCAAAACCAGACTGAAGACCCACTTGTTCAAAAAAGCTTTCAGTGTGTAACTTTTATTACTTTTGGTATTTTAATATGTAGCATTTTTTATTTCCATTGCCTTTTTATTTCCACTTGTTCAAATAAGCTTCCAGTGTGTAACTTTTATTACTTTTGGTATTTTAATATGTAACATTTTTTATTTCCATTGCCTTTTTATTTCCACTTGTTCAAAAAAGCTTTCACTGTGTAACTTTTATTACTTGTGCTATTTTAGTGTTATTTTAGTATGTAGCATTTTTTATTTCCATTGCCTTCTTTTATTGCTGTTGTTTCTTATTCTATTTTCATTGATTTATTGTTCCAGTTTATTCATCTTTTTATCCTGTTAAGCACCTTGGTCAATGCAAGGCATTGTAGGAAGGTGCTATACAAATAAAGTTTATTATTATTATTAT